>VYXH01012778.1:133100-208026 GCA_013397275.1 Burhinus bistriatus | reverse complement strand
CCCGCCCGTCTGCAGGCGGCACGACCGCGCGGGAGGGGGAAGCGCGCGCGAACGGCCTTGCCCGGGCCGGAAGCGCCTGTGACAGGCCGAGGCAGAGCGAAGGGAGCGTGTGCAAAGTGCCTGCCCGGCTGCGGGGCGGGGGGCGCTGAGGGGCGGCGGGAGGGAGCGGCCGGCGGTGTGAGGCGAAAGCGCCCGCAGGCGGGCACGGCCACTCGTGCGCAGCCGCTGCACGCTGTGGTGAGTGCGCGGGGTTGGCTCCGGTGGGCAACGCCCACGAGCCCGCCGGTGAGGCGACGCCTCGGCGCCCCTCAGCCCGGCGCTCCTGAGGGGCGACCTCGCCCTCCCTTGAGCGGGCCCTTTTCCCCCCTCACACCCGGCCGCCCCCACGGGGCCCTGTCAGCCGGCGGCGGGCCGCGCTCAGGCCTAGCGGAGCCCGTCGAGGGGCCGGCAGGGAGGAACGGCCCGGGAAAGCGCCGCTGCCGCCTCACGGTGGTGGGCGGTCTGTCAGCCAGAGGTCAGGAGAGCAGGGACAGGTAGAGATGGCTGGAAGGGCGCTGGCTGACGGCGCGCCCCGAAACGGCCTCCTGCCAGCCGTCTTCTGCCTCGTCCACCAAAATCGTCGCAGCCTCGAGAAACTCGTGAGGTTAGGCGCGGATCTCGTCTTCGGTAGCAGTTGCGGTTTTGGCTGCGCTAGGTGGACGCATTAGATCAGCTAACATTTTTCTAAGCGTGAAACAGGCACAGGTATTTGTGCCAGGAGTTGTAGGGTGTCTTTAAAACACACTTTACAAGCTATTAGAGCTACAGGGTCTGGGAGCCATTAGAGCCAAGGAAGATAATGTATTTTTGTAATGAGAAGATGACTGTATCTCGTAGTGGCGAGACAGTCTGTATTTAGCACAGCTTCTGAGAACGGTATGTTTTCCCAAGCCTGCATACACAGACTTGGGGGTAGCTAATAGGAGATGGGTGACATCTGGTGGCCAATCCTACTCTCCGATATTGATAGAGGCTTCTTTCGTAAGGAGTAGATCAAGATCAAATTAAAAAAATATGTTTCTTCTTACCTTAACAACCTAATATAAGTTAAAGGAAGAATAGGTATAGCTTGTAATAAGCTGCAGAATTTAGATCAATATCTGTTACAGTAATCTTTACATGCCATGAATCGTCAGAAAATGGTTACACACACACACACAAAAAAAAAACCAACCCAAAAAAACCCCCAACCAAACAAAATTAAGTAAATGAGTATGTTTTTGGTGACAATTAAAAAAAAATCTTTGCTAGTGTTCAGCGCTATTCATTTTGGGTTTTTCCACACAGGACAGAAAATTGTGATGTGGACAATGCATGCTGAAGGACACTTGTTTGTACCCACAAGCATCTGCAATAATGCTGTGCAATTTGGAGTTTCACTTTTCACCCAGCGTTATGCTGTGTTCCTGGTTGGAAACTCACTGGCATTGAATGAGAGGTTAGGGTTTTGAAAATTTTACAAGGCATTGAGTGATCAAATCCTTGGACCTCTTTCTGTGTAAGATGGGTAACTTTTTTAAAGATCTGCTGTGATTTGTGGAGCAGGCTCTTGTCACAGAGAAACAAAACAGGTAAAATAACAGCATCTACAGTGCTTTCATTCTTTTCCATTTATTATGCTTTTAATTTAGGAAGCTCATATGCAGGAGCTGACCTAACATTGCAGTCACTTTTAAGTTTGATATGTTCTATTGTAGAACATGTATCAGCCAATAACAACACTGGTCTCCTAGCAGAGCTCTTACTGAAGAGAAGAGCAGATCTTATTAGCTAACAGTTTTCAAACTGAAGTGTATCAACCAGATCCTCCATTTAGGAAGTTACATTACATATTTGTCAGGACAATATTTTACAGTATATGTGTCTGACATAGCTAAATGAAGAAATAGGCACAGGTGAGCAAACTACTTGTATTGGTTAAGGAAGTGAGAATGGCATAGGAGAGTGGGCTCCCTGCTTAAGGAGCGTTCCCTGACAAAAGGTTGGGTTCTTGGAGCATAGGGAGACTGAAAGAAGAGAGAACGTAAACCCCTGCAGCATTAAAGTATTAGGAGAATTTGAGAGCAACCTGGCAGTTAGATGTTTATTCCTCATTTTAGTGTGTAACAAGTAGGCAACCAATTATTCAGATTTAGCTATCTATCTCAGGCCTGTCCTACATTCAGCATGAAGTTCACACATTTAGAGCTTCACCCATCTGCTTGCTCATTCTGTGTCCATAGGAAGAGAGTGTGGGTGGAAGCCCCAAGGGAGGCTGATTTGGACCATTAAGGCCTGCTAATGCAATCAGGGCCATGATGCTGGCATCTCGTCTTGCCTGTTTGCATCTCAGAGCCACAGGCTTCCTCCACCTCCAGGACTCTGCATACTGATCCCATCACCCTTAGGTACAGGAAGTAATGGCCTGGAAGTGCTACACTGCAATTTAGGGTGCCTACTAAGGGTGCCCTATCTGTTCAAGGATCTGCCAGGAAGCATGCTTCCCAGAGGTAGTCACACTCCACCATGTGACACCGCATGTGATTCCTGAGTGTCACCACGTCTATAGCTGCCCTGCCTACAAACACATCCTGTGAGCCAACGTTCAGTGATTAAAGAAGATAAGTTGGTAGGTCTGTTGGAGGTGTGAAAACACCTAGACGTTCTATAAGGCTGGGACTGAGGATCTTGGCTATACCTGTTGTTAATGGAGAACTTTTGGGTTACTCTGAGGTCTGTCTTATTAATGAGGAAAGCAATTATATTCTGGTAGAGACATTCAATATATTGCCTACGGATAGTGTTTTCCTGCTTGATTTGGTGTCGAAAAGTTGTGAGTACAGCCCTGCCCTGAGTGGATAGCAAAAACTCCCTTGTGTGATTTTGTGCCTGTCACATCTTTGGATTAGTAGAGAACTTGGGCAGACTAGGTTAAGAAGTGACATCTATACTAACTTCTGCTTGATTACTGTAAACTCAAAATAAAATGGCAGAAGTAATCCTTAGAAGACATTGAATGCAGTGGGAATCTTTAAGGAATGTTTATGTTGTGAGACCAATTCTTTTGCACTTCTCTGTACTGATGTTTGGAGGATTCTGGTTAGGGAACAGCAGTGGATGATAACCTAAAATGTAAGTGCACAGTTGTCACTGGTGGTAACTCCAGAATTGTTTAATGTCACCTTTGGAGTAGTGTAGTTGTTGAATTTTCCATCTTTGTTCAAAGAATAAACTACTGTAGCGTGGAGAAATGTTTCTAGAACATAGAAGAATTCTGTGATTATTCACAGAAAATACCTACATAAACCTTTCCTTAGGGAGCTATGTGTAAGCTGTGTTTCCTTTTGGCTTGTAACACTGTACAAGAAAATTACATCATGCATATCATAAAATTTAGTTCGCCTTTCTTAATAGCAAAATCTGTTATTATGAGATATATATTATTAGAGAATATAGATACAGAATTTTTTTTTAATACAGAAATCTCTTTCTTCTGAGGTTGACTACATCCAACATTCCTGCCTTTGTTCGAGTTGATAGCCCACTCTTGTCTCAGGTAGATAGACACGGTGTTAATACCACGTTACACTTCTTGGATCAGCACAGCAATAAAGCACTTGGGGTAGGAACTAGAGATCATCTGCATCTCCTTCAGAGCCCTGTTGCCTGGTCTCTGGAAGGTCTCCATCCCTCTGTACAGGGTTTCTTACCTTATTTTATAACCCCCCCCCATATGCTCCTCGAAATAAAGGGTTAATTGTTAGCTTTGCAGATACCAAGTGGACTCTGTTGGTAGGCCGAGTATTCTATTATTAATGTTGAACATGACTTCAATAAAATGAAAAAGGAGAAGAGGAAAAAGAAGGAAAAAACTGAAATTTGAACCAGAGATAAAATAAAAAAGACCTTCCTGAAAAGTATCTTTGTCTCTTTGTTGCCATATACAGTAACTGCATCTTGAGGCTTCCAATATATGCTTTCAAAGCTTTCTGTTTGATGTCTCCCTCAGCTTTATTGATACAAATGAATTTACTGCAAAATGATAACCGACTCCAACCTCTGTGCTGGAGATCAGAAAACTTATGCGTTCTTGTTCAAGAATGTATCTTGCTTTTTTGTTTGATGGCTCTGATTTCTCAGGACCTCATCTATGTTTTTTGAACTACAGTACAATATAATTCTGAAGAGATGTCATTTTCAACCCTAATGATATTCTGATCACAAAGTGAAATCTTGAAGAGTCACCTCCCTCTCTTTTGCTCCTTATTCACAATTCAAAGTTGCTGTAAGATAACCTTGGTTTAACTCTGATTAAATATCAGAAGAGTAGGAAATAGAAAATGTTCCTGTCCTTTTCCCGTATTCAGGTAAACCCCCTGTTTTTTTAACACAAGTAAGACTTTGCACTTGGGCTTTAACGGTATCTTTCCCACCAAGTTTTTATGGGTATGAAAAAGTCAGATTTTTAAAAGGTATTATAAACTCTGCCCACTACAAAAGAGCAAACCCATAAATTAGTATTTGACTCTTGCCTTTGAAGGTTTTATTCTGTCCCCTGTTCATAAATGTAACAACTGGGCTATAAAATTTTCTATCACCAGAAAACATTGATCTATATTCCAACAGATCTTCCCATTACCACAGACATTGTAAACGTAAATTGTACAAACATTTCCATTAACTTTGCACTGAGTTATCAAACAGGAAATAAACCCTTGTTTTTAGGTACCAAACCAGACATTTCTAACAGATATTTAATGTGTGCAATAAGTGTACTGAGGAGCTCCCCATTTGCAGGAAATTATTTGAGATTTCTTTTCAGACATCACAGTAGCGTTTCAGTGCAAAAAGTGGTATGTAATTGTAAAATTTCCTAGGCACAGTATAAATCTGGTACAGCTGATTCTCTGCTGTCTTCTTGCCTCTGTAGTAATTAGTAAGAATGGTCACATTTTACATCCACCTTGGACAGGTTTGAATGACTGCTCAAGGTGCGAGTGTTCTCATTTGAATGCAAACTGAAGTTGCAACATGATTTATTTTAGAGATTTCATTGGACCTGGGGGAATTAAAGACTTTCCTGAGGAAACAAGTCACTGGCTACTCATGGAGATTTGCCAAAGAGACTGTGCAGCAGATGATTAAGGTATAAAAGGAGAAAGGCTAAGAAAGAACAAAGGCAGTAAGGACAAAGTAGGAAATCTGGATAGGTTATTTATATTGGTGTTCACTATTGAGGTAGTAATTTTGTAAGTTTCGCCTCCAGTATAATCTTTATGGAGCCATTATCTCAAACTGAAGAATCAATAAAAGAGTTTTTAGATTGAATCAATAAAATTAATGGTACCAGGGCTTGATGGTATTTGTCCAAGAGTTTTAAAGGAACTCAGGTAGGAAATTTCTGAGTGGTTGTCTCTGCTATGTTGTTTAATCAGCCTCTTTTCATAATTATCAGAAGCACCAATTCCAGAGAGGCCTGTAGTGGTAACTCTGAAAATTGGAAATGGATGGCTTAGTCTGACTTCTGAGCTGATGAATCGGCAGGAAATATAGTAAGGATATATATAGATAGCATACATGTAATAGGTTAATATCTATACATGATCCTCTTCTAGAGAGGTAAACAAGAAGGTCACAGGTTGGTTTGTTATTTGAAGGAGTCAGTAACACTCTCTCTGTTCTGGATAGTAGTCTCTGTTCAGATATCCCTAAACTTTTTCACAAAATCTTGAGCCAAACACTTACTGTCATTAAAGACATGAGATTGTCATGGGATATGCCATAAGATGCTTATAAGATAGGAGTAGAAAAAGAAAGCAGAAATAGGGATATGGGATCATTTGTTGCTGTGGAGAGAGTCTATCTTTGGAATCACTCAGGACCTTATTTTGCGACCTTGCTTTTCAGCATATTTGTAAATGATCTGGAAATGGAAGGAATATTGAGGTGACAATTGCAGATGATATAGAAGTGCTGAGGATAATAAAATCTAAATCTGATTGCAAAACATTGCAGAAGGATACTATGATACTACGTGACAGGAAAATAAAACAGCAGATATAATTTAGTGTTGATATTGCTTTGCATGGTAAATGCAAAATTACATTAAAAATGAAAAGTGACTGCCTATATAACCAAATGGACTTTTGATATAACTAATCAGGAATGAGATTGTGATATTACTTTGAAGAGTCTGAAAATATCAGCTCAATGTTCAACAGTGATCAAAAAACCCAGAATGCTGGGAATTATTAAGAAAGGATTTGTGAACAAAAGAAAAGATCTCTATGTCTGTATAGATCCATGGTACGGTCAGATTTGAATCTGGCAGTTCATTTTCCGTACCTCAAAAAAGATACAGTAAAGCAATAAAGGATGATAAGAGTGATCCGAGTCTTTGAATTACATCATATGAGAAGAGACAAAGCTGACTAGACATTAGAGAAGAGGAGAACTTGGGAAAGGGGTGATAAAGATTAAATAAAACAAGATTATGAAATCACAGATCACACAAGAATGAATGGGGCAAAATTGTTCAGTATTTGTCACAGCAAAAAAATCCTGTGGCACCCAATGAAATTTTGAATAGTGGATTTCAAAGAAATAAAATTAAATACTGGTCTAGGCAAAATCTAAGTTAAATTGTAGAATCTGCAGGATTTTCTGGAGGCCAAAAATATAAATGGATATGCAAAAAAGAGTTGCGTAGTTCAAGGATAAGAGGTCCTTTAGCAGCTGTTAAATAGGTAACAACTTTAAAGAAGCCTCTAAGCTCTGACTGTTAGGAAGCTGGGAAAATATTCCCTGGGAGGCATCATTCTGTATTTGTCCTGTTTCTTACACTGCTCACCAAAGTGTCTCCTCATGTTCTTCTTTGAGATACTGAGCAGTTGGTCCTTCATCTGACTCAGTGCAGCTGTTACTATGTCCTTATTCCTTTCTTTTATTTGCTAATTCACCTGGGGATGTACTTCCTTTCTAAGGTCCAGCTCCCTCATCTTAACAGAAATGATCTTAACAGGACATAAAGCCCTTCCTTTACGGTGAAATTCAACCTCTTCAAGGCGCAGAATAGCTCCGATTCAACAAGGCCTAAGAACTTGTAGACTCAATTTCTTTTTCCGGCTTTCATAGGTTTCCATGCAGCTTCTAGCATAGTTTGAACAGTGAACTGGAATGACTTCAAAACAACGGTTTTAAAAAGTATTCTGGAAACGTTACTCTGCTATGTCCCAGATGAACTTTATATATCTCTCTCTCCATGCTTCTTTAACCCCAGGGTAGCCCCAGTCATTTGCTGCTGTTGTACTGCATCTCATGGAACTGTGTCTTATGGACAAAATCTGTAAAATCTTGGTAATGAAGAGTCAAATTCCTAATTTTCAACTAATGTGCACCCTTAGTATTGTAGTGTGGTTGTGGCCAGTGTAAGAGAGCCATGGATATGGAATACAGAGTATCTAGTTGGATCCCTGCTACATTATCAGTAGTGTAACAAAGGACTCCAGGTCAATGCCAAAATGAAATCATTGTTAATTCTTTTTCAGCCTTAACTTAGTTAAATGTATCCATATTCCTGTTGTTATTTGATACCCCAAACAAATACTAGGAGCCAAATAATCCTTATTTTTGAATCTGGTTTCACAGTTTGAGCTAGGATATCAATTGTGGTTTCAGCATCAGGCCTACTGTCTTAAGTGACAACACGTCTCAGAAATACCCTATGTTCTGTAAATCTCCAGTACCTTTGACAGACTTCACAGTCTGGATAGTACTGTTGTACATACCTGTAATTTTTATTAAGTGACCCTTAATTGTTCTTTTTTCTTTAAAATATTTTATTAACTTGTTCATTTGAAACTCCAAAGGATATACAGACTCAGAAATGTACCTTATCAAGTTTACTTTTCATTAATGCTAAATGCATTATCACGCAAGGGTGAAGAAAACACATCGTGTAGGCAATCACTGAAATTGACATCTTTTCTCTCTCAAGTAGCCAGGTGACATTTACTTATGGGAACCGTTAAACCAGAGTGGTAAAAACAGATTTAGTTTATTTCTATCTACTTAAAAGAGAGCTGTTGTCACTATTTTGACAATTAAAAGTTTGAAAGTGGGAGGAATTTGATTTATAGAAGACATTAATCTGGAGACTGCTTTATAAGCTAAAAAGGACTAATTATAAAACTTCACAAAAAGGAAACTGTTTTCAGCAATTCATGAACTGTGACAAAACAGTCTCTTGGTTCAACAGGAGGCAGGTAAAGCTTCCGTTATTATTAGAAACAAACTGAAACTGTAAGATTTAGATCATCAGCTTTGAACACTCTTCCCCTCAGCCCCTCAAATGAACAAAATTTTATGTAGGGTACACTGTAGTGTACCCCATGTCTGAAATCCTGGAATATTTTCCATCACCAAGAAATTATTTACAGTAGGTCTTGTCCGTTATTTAGGAGATGGGCAATAAAGACAGGGTTCTTGACTGCAGAATTACCACATATGAGAGCTTATTTGTAGGCTTCCTGCTGGTTAAGCAGATCTAGTAGGTCCCCTTTGGTCTAATTAAAAAATCTAAGAGGTTGAGAGTCCTGTGGTCAATGAATTCCAGGCTGATGTGTATTTATATTGTTATTCTGTGTTATTAATAAAGAAAAAAATCAGGTTGGCTAAGGTCTGGACAATACTGAGCATGTGTTTGCATTGTTTGGTGCTAAAAGAGTTTTAGTGGAATTTTAGTTGCTAACTGATAACTGAATTTTGTGGGTTACCCTAAATGATGTCTCCTTAAAAGTGACTTAAAGTATCATCTGGAAATTTTAATCTGACTTTGGTGAGAATGTTTTAGGTGTTTGTTGTTGTCTGGAACTGGTGACATTTTGCAATCTGTAGTTCCACCAAGTTTGTACAACAGAGACTATATGTGCAATCTTTCAAGCACTGCGAAAGTCTCAGAGGAATGCTCATCCATCTAGAATTTCAGTGACCTCTAAGTCTTCTCATCTTGTTACTGGGCACTTCTGGAAACAGAGTGTCTGTGGATAGGATTCCTATTGCAAAAAGAGGAAAAGCGCCTTTACTTTTATGTTTTTTTTGAGTTTGGTGCTTGACTATGCAAAGTTTGGCCTAAAGTCAACATTCAATTAACATATTTAGAGTTGACAAAATACAATGGTGTTCCTAAATTGACTCTTACAAGAATTTATCAAATTAAATGTCTTCATTACTTACTAGAAGAATTATTGCATCTTCTCTCTCCTACGCTGCCTTCCATCTTTTACCTTCTCCTCCCAAAACATACTTTTACTTATTTTAACTTATTTTACTTATTTTAACGTATTTTTACTCCATGGGGCTGAAGGTCTTTTAACAAAGGACTGTTTCTTTTTTGTGGATATATAATACAATGGGCTTTATGGAAGTGGACTACACTGACTATAAAGTATCTTAAACTTACCAGACAGACTGCTTTGTCTGAGATGCTTTTCTTGAACAGGGACACGGTACGCATGACAAAACATATTTGAAGAGAAATTCGTACGAGAAAGGAAGAATTCTGTACAAGGTCTTTTAAAATAATAAGCTACATAATGGTAAATGCAGGCACTGGACATGCACTGAGTCATTTGCCCTTATGCATATGCCAACCTACAACACTGGAGCAAAAGACATAGTGGAAGCATTTACATGTGCTATGAGAGAAGTCTTGCACTGGGAAGTCAGAAAGGGTAGGCTTCCTGAAGGGAAAATATTTCCTTTGTCAGACAACCCATTTAAATGGAAAATAGTCCAACTGGAACATGGGAAGGTTTTTCCTTATTCAGAAATGCAGTCCTTTTACAAAAAAACCCAACAACCTAAACCTGCAAGTGTGAAAAATAACAATACATCTTTATCACTTCACCTAGGTCTGCTCTCTGGCAATGTATAGACATTGTGAGGCACAGCTGAAAAGTCAAAGCTGGATCAGTTATATTTGCTTTCTGCAACTGTAAAATTCAAATTCTTCAGAATCACAAAAGAGAGTGAATTGCATATCTCTTATCAAATAAGAAGTATTAACAGAAAAGGTTTCAGAAGGGAGTATCGATCAACACACAGGAATTCAGGGAAGTTTTACGTAATGAATACTGACGACTTCTTCCAAGAACTAGACTTAATATGAAAAAAATCAAAGTTTTCTAAAATTGTTATTTTCTTTGTCTTTACCTTCTAACTGTATTAAGTCATTTCAAAAATTCAGTTTCCTTCTATGTTCTGTCTTCTGCCATCACTTATGCTGTTACTGGGAGCTACCACCTCTGGAAGAAGTTCTGTATTGTAGATGGCCAATAAAACCAGTCATCAGTGGAAGATTCTACAGTGAAGCTTAAGGAAATCACTTTCTAACGTACTAAGATCCCAGGCTATTCGAGACTTTCTAAATACGACAAAAACCAACTTGAACTGCAGCCAGAACGGAATTGGGACCAAATGTGCAACATGATACAATGAACTTACAGCAGCTTGTCCAGTTTAATCAATGTTATTTCTACATGAAAATTCTGCTAGGAAATGGGCAGATACTTTTTTCTTCTGGCATTCAGTTGTTTCGTGAATTGTTCAAACACTGATATAAGTGTGTATCTTTTTTTTTTCCTTGCTCTTTGCCATCATTATAAAAAAAATTAACAATTTCAAGCAATATGCAGGAGGACAGTCTCCAAATCCAGTCTGTGACCCGTAACAGTCCCTGTGGATAGGAAGCAGTTAGACATACTTGGTTATCCCTGGAGTTACATTCCAATGTTAAGCAGATGGAGTCAAGCTTTTGAGTTTTCTAGTACAGCTGAGAGCCTGGAATTTTAATGCATTCCTAATTAGGGCCCTGGCTTCAAATGACTTTCCTCTTAGACATTCTAGAATATATTTCTCATAAGCAATTGTATCTCCTTAGACATATATGCCTACCAAGGAAAGATTGAGTGGCTTCATCCAAACATGTGGAACTGCATCTTGACCAGATTTATAGCTGAGATACTATTTCAGCATCAAACTTCTAAGTATCTTTTCTTATTTGTTGCTATAGAAGGATCACTGGACAAAACCTTTTAATATAAACTCCATCAGCCCAGGTTGGAGAGGTGTGACTGAGAATTTCAGGTTATAACTCATTGACCCTTTGCAGCCTCACATTTGAACATGGTAGAGGCCCTAGAGGCAATCATTTAGATCTTAACAAGTTGGAAAATGTGTCTGTCTAGGGGTGGCAATGGATTATCATTAATTTACTGTGTTCAATCACATTATATATTTTTATGTTATTAATGTAGTTTAGGAGAGTAGCAGGTGATTTAGGACATGCCTGCAGTTTAAGTAAATCTGGCTAAATATACAAGTTGGTGTTTTGAAGACTTGTTCTTTTAAGGTCATTAGGAGCTAGGGTTATTGACAAGTGACAAAGTCAGTGTTTAAATAAATGTCATCTTTTTATGTGTATTACAGGAAGGTAGAGCAATGAGATACAGGATGCTAGCAGGGAGGAAGGTATTTTTCACATGCTGGCTAATTTACCATTAGTCGTTACCTAAAAGCGCTGCAGGTCAAGTTACATCAGTCTGTCAGATCAGGTAGATGAAATGTTTACTTTAGTAAATCTAATCGTGCCCTTGCCTGCTAAAGCTGGGGTTGAAAAGCAGGGATGGTACCAATAGTGTCGTAATTACCAGACCCATCCTATCAACTCAGATAGGTGTAAACGGAGATGACTGCAGCAGACATAAAGCAAGGTTCAAACTGCTCTTCCTTCAGAAGGGACTTGTAAAGCAGCCACAGTTCTAGCCCGTAGGCTTAGATGCTCTGTGATGCATCAGTAGGTCTTTTGACAATTTTCTGGAGAGCTCTAGATTGGTCTGATATTGTAAAGGTGCTTAAAAACAGTAAAGACCCTTTTGAAAACATACACACAACTTTGTCTATTTTATATCAACATTCCTAGATTTTCATATCACTGAAAATCCCACAAACAACCCTCTCTGGTGAAAATGTCCTCCATGAGAACAACTGCTAAAATAGAAACTAATTTAACAGCAAACTCTGCACAAACAATATTGACTCCTGTGAACTTAGAAGCCTGTGGGCATTTCCCTTTTAGACGGGGTATTTATTTTAGAAATCTGTATATACTGCAGATAACCCATTGCACATCATATTTAAAATATTTATTTTACATTTGCTTTCATGGAAGTTAATCATAAATGTACTCATTTACATGTACTCATTCAAAAAGGTCAGAAACTTTTTCATTCTCCTGTTCTGTTACTTACATGCACAGAATTACAACAGTTATAAACAGAAAAGACCAGTCAGGGCATGTCTATCCTGCTACAAATGTAGAATCTCCTTCTTCCACACAGTGTATTTGCTAATGTTGTTTTATCTGTTTTTAAGAACTTCCCAATTTCTTACACTTCATTGAGCTTGACATATCGTATTTAACTGGTGTTCTGGAAACTAACAGCTCTCTCTTTGCTTTTATCTCATTAATGCCTTCGTTTTCAGTTTCAGGTAATTACTTCCAGTTGTTTCCATTTACAGAACTCAGAAAAATTCCTCTCCTGTATTTTTTGATCTTTCAAATGTTTTGGGAAATAACATGTTCTAGTATGAAATACAAAGCTAATAACCTTCAATAGGTTGCTCATTTGTCCTTGAAAACATACTTGTTTTTTCTTTCTATTACAAATTTCTATACAACTTACTTTTTCCTAAATGTTGTCTGGATACTCTTTCTCATTTTTCTACTTCTGCTCTTTCTTCTCACTGATTAAGTTCAAAAGCCAGCAGGGATTAATAGCTGACTCCTTTCAAGGGAGATGTCAGATTTGAGAAAAAAATAAGAGTTCCAAAGAATGGAAATATTACTACCCATTAACAGAAAGGAAATCTGAACTCAGAGTCATCTGACATCTCAATGATTTTTGTCAGAGCTAGAGAGAGTTCAGATGGTTTGCTGATCTCTGTGGGACATTCTGCATAATCTGCTATAAATTCTGGAAAAGAATTACAAAGTAGACTGGAAATTACGTAAACTGAGTTATGCCAACCTCAGCAGATTGTTCAGCAGTAGGTCCAGAAATGCTAGAATCACAGGATAATGGGATTATAGGCTTTGATTAATTTCAGTAAAACATCACTGCTACTCTTTTCGACAGTCCTTTTCAGGGGAGCTGACATGCAAATTACCACCAAGAAACATGAATTAAAGCAATGTCTTTATATGAGTGATTGTTACCATTAAAGGCTAGTATTCAGAATTTACTATAGGAGAGCTGGTAAATCCAGGTCATGGACTCCATGACTGTTCCAAATGGCTGTTAACATATGATCTTAAAATTTGTTTTGTCTTCCTCGTTAGTCAAGGTTGAATCTGAAATCATCAGACAGCTTGCGCATAAAACTTTAACAAAGTTAATGCCACAGAATCCATCTTTTTCTGTATGTTTCAGTCTTCATTTTGAAAAACAGTTTTACTGCTAACCTTGCTTTTTAGTCTTGTTCTTCTTTGGCCAAATTAGATTTTGAGCCTATTAGCTATGACAGTGTCCTGTTGAACATCAGTCATAGGGAAGGGAATCTGTCATGCACAGCACAGGAAACTATTTAAAGGATAATAGCATCTTTTGCTTCTGTGTATAAGCTGATTGTCAAAGTGGAAAAGAAATGCTGCCCTTATGGGTACCATTGCATAATTGCTTATCACATTATGAGGATTTGCACCTTCCTCTGAGATGTAGTAAAGATGGAATACCAGGCTTGATGGACCAGTAGTCTGATCTGCCATGACAACTCTTTATGTTCTGATACATGTGACCTGTCAGTGTCTATACTGAAAAGATAAAAAATTAAGCTATTGGTGAGTGAAGACTAAGGCATGTGGAAAGAGATTTTAAAGGAACAGTTTTCAGTTGTCAGTGTGCAGTGAACCACCATTGTGGAAATGAAGCAAACCATGGCAGCAATCTACATAGAACAATTTACCATAACAGCTAGAGTTCAGTTATTTAGTTTTATTTACTTAATTATATGAGAAAGCACTGCTATGTGAAATAAAGATAAGGCAGCTTTTTTAGGGAGACAAAACTTAAACTGGGAAACTGTTTGGTGTTGGAGTAATTCAAAGATTAGCTGCAGTTATGCCATTGGTAAAAATTTCTCAGTACTTCATAGAAAAATATTTAGAATCCAGAAAAATTGATTGGCAGGTCCTTAATAATGCCTTTCCTGAGGCAAATGCATATAGATATGTATGGAACTTGGTCACATAGGTGGTGTCTGGTGGACATAATGTATGCGTAGATGACTTATCTATTTGAAGAGCTCAGATCTGTGAGATGCTGAGTGCTGTAAGGTCCTGTCAGCTCTTAGAACAGAGTTTTACAAGGGCTGTATAGGATTTGCATCAGCTGTACTATGTGGATAAAAACATACGTTTTGTATAATAGCCCACCTCCTCTGACGAAAAGGAAAAGACTCCATGTCTTTATTTGGGTGTATTATTTCTTACTTCCAGATCTAAGTTGAATCCATCTCCAGCATTTAAAACTGAGCAAATTGAACAAAACAAAAGACATCGCTGTTGTAGCTGATTTTACTTTTGAAGTGATCCATTTTTTTTAGGAACAGAACAAAATAAATCAAGCATCAGATACTGCATTGGATACCACATTCGTTAAGGACTGGCAGCTCCTCCTAACTACATGATTTGAGGAGGAACGAGGCAACAACAGAAATAAAGGACTGAAAAACATTGCAAATACAAGGACTGATGAGCAGTCAATTTTATTTAGGGCATTGCTTTGCTACCCACTTTTCAGAGACCAAAGAGGTTCTAATTTGTCACAAGAGGTTTCCATCAGATACCTTCTGTTTGATGTGACACTGTTATTTCCTTTTGCATTGTAGTTGCTTCAGTCAAGCAGTTCATGCTATGTCCTGTCATGTTGTCCAACCATGACTTCAGAGACTTTGTAAATGCAACATGCAACTGCCTGTTCTGGAAAGACTACATACTGCAAATACTGCTTAAGAGGAGGATTTGATTTTAACTTGTTCTAGCAGATATTTGGCTTAATTAAGGAAAAAAAAAAAAGAGATAGTTCTGTTCTGTCATAGAGAATATTATCATATTCCTTAAAGGCAAGTACATTTAAAATGATAGTAAATGAGGCAGTTTTACAATATTTATTTTAAAATGAATGGTTTTACACATTATAAATGCTTTAGGGACATGAATAATATATAGCAGGTGCTATTGAGGAATCTGACCTGATTGCTTTTATTCTTTCTAGGTTTTTTCCATCATTTAAATTAAGGGAAAAAAAATCTTTTCATGTACTGTTAGATCTTTTTTATTATTCTTAATCTTTTTTAGCACTTTAGAAAGATACAGTACAACTGCTGTTACAGAAGTAAATGTGCATAACATGTTGTTGCCTGGATTTGGCACAACAGGATTAATTGTCTGGGACTGAATACTGATATACTTTGGATTTTAAAATAATGGAACTCAGTGCTTAACTCTTCTGCAGAAATTATGTATGTGACCTTTGTCAAGTCAGCTTGGCCCTGGCCAGCAAAAAATTAAACGTGTGTGCAAAGAGAAACTAATGTTTGTCTACTTGAAGGTACAATTGCAATGTGCCTCTGTTTTTCTCTTCCTCTTAGTTTTTTATAGTTTAAACAGTAAAAGCCCAAAAGACCTTTCAGTGTGTATAAACTATATCTAGCACAACAGAGTTCCTGGTCCCTGCTGATTTCAAGGAAATGCTATTACACATCCTGCTCACTGCACTCCCGTTGACCCTAATGGAAATGTTTGCATGAATAATTTGAGCTCTTTGTATATATTCACATAGGAAAATGGTATTGCCCTGGGAAAAAAGAATGGGTCCTCCTTTCCTTGCCGGATACGCCTTCTTCATTGTGGTAGGTTTGATCTCTCAATGTAGCTTTTTATTCTCTGACCTCAGTGTCAAAAAGCTTCTTTTTTGTTGTTGGGTTTTCTTTAACTTGTTCCCAGATGTCTGATGCAACCAATGGCAATAAAAGAAGTCAAATAAAGAAATTTAGAATTCTATTAAAAGCCACAGAAACAATTCCCTGAGCTGTCCATTGGCTTAAATAACTGTTTAAGTAATTTGCCAAAAGACATCTAATGGACTGCTTTAAAAGTAAAATCAGCTATGGCAGGGGTGTCTTTTTTGTTTGTTTTTCCTTCCTCATTGTGTCAACAAATACATTGTTTTAGTGCTTTCTTGTATTATGGATGTATGTGCAGTTCAGATCTCTGTAAACCTTAAAGTATCAGTTGTTAAAGAATGAGTGAATGAGAACCCTGACAACTTTTATATTTTTCCTTCACATGGTGGCAGCACTGGTGTGCTGTCCCTGAAAGTATACACACATGTAAATTAGTATGACAACTTCTCTGAAAAGCGATATTCTTTTAGTCAACTGAAAGTGCATGTGGCTCCTTCTCTTCTTTGTCTGCAGTTTGAAAGCTTTGGCTCTGGCTTTGGAGGTGTACAGGGTCTGGCTGGGACAGATTTGATTTTCTTCATAGCAGGCCATACGGTGCTGTGTTTTGGGTTTGTGAGTAAAGCAGTGTTGATAGCACACCAGTGTCTGGCTATTGCTGAGCCATCCTTGCACAGTGGTAAGACTTTCTTTTTTTCTCACTCTGCTCCCTCAGCAAGTTCACTGAGGGTAGGCAAGAAGTTGGGAGGGGACACAACCTGGACAGCTGACCCAAAACGACCAAAGGGATATTCCATACCAGATAACATCATGTTCAGCAATAAAAACCATGGGAAGGGGGGTTTTGTGGAGGTGGCCATTGCTCAGAGACTGGCTGGACATCGGTGTATTTGAGGGAAGTGGTGAATGATGGCCTTTGCATCACTTGTTTTGTATTTTTTCTTCCACTTTCTTTCACTTATTAAACTGACTTTATCTGGACTGGCGAATTTTCTCACTTCTGCTCTTCCTAATCTCTCCCCCATCCTGCTGCTGGGGTGAGTTGAGTGAGCAGCAGTGTGGTGTGGCTGCTGGTCGGGGTCAACCCACCACAAGAAGGAAGGGCTGGGAATGGGGAAGAAAAGCACTGAGGAAGAAAAGGAGGGCCCTCATTATTACAGAATTTTGGACTCTATCTACTGTGTGGAACTATCTGTATGGATAGTCTACCATGACAAAACATTAGAAGCTCTTGACTTTATTACTGTATTATTTACTTCTCAAGACACTTCTTAAGAAGTGTCTTGAGAAATCTTTATGCATAGGAAACCACCATTTTTGTGGTTTGGGTTCTTGCAAGTGTCTCCTGCAAAAAGCAATAGTATTTTATGGTAAGAAAACTATATGAACGCCATAGTTGCAGACCAGGAAGAGGCTTGAGATAGAGCATGTTTTATTTACATAAACTTACATGTAAGATAATTTTAAAACTGGTATTAATGTAACAAATATAAACAGACTTGAAGAATGGTCTAGAGGACCACAATTAGAGGTTATGCTGATAAGAGAAATATAATACTGGAGAAGGAATAATAATGAAGCTCCTCAGTTGAGGTAGTAACCACTTTTATTTTGTATTTTTGCTAAGAACTAAAGGATAAAATGATGCCTCAAAGACAGAAAAGATTGAATTCCCCAAAGGGACTTGCAAACGTATGAGAAGAGCTAAACTACCTCGCTTGTAGAAATGGATTTCAATTTAGTGATATAAAATGCAAAGTCCTAATTTAGGTAGATAAAACCAAGAATGTTTGCTATCAACTGGGAGATTACCTGTTCAAAATGCCAGTAGCAGAGAAGACTCAAATATTAGTAACAATAAGACAGATCTGACTGTATGATGCAGCTATGAAAAAAAAATCTTTGATGGGTTTGGTGGGTAGCGATGAGGATGCATGGGTCCATCCTATAGGGTCTACAATATTATGTACTGTTCTCGCTATGTACAGGTGCTGCTGTTTGAGAAGCATTAATTAATACTGGAATATAAGCCAGAAAAAACCTACAAAGGCAAACAGTCTAGGATGAAGTGTTTTTATCCTAAGAAAGAAGGAATAAGATAACTTGGTTTGTCTAGCTTAACAAAGCTAAGGTTTAGAGGAAATGCAGTTACTGCATCCTGATGTATTAGTTGAAAAACACCAGAGAGGGAAAACAGCCATTTACCCAAAAGGAAAATTTGCCATAAGAACAAATTGGGTTATAGTTATATTTAGGCAAGAAATCATAAGTTTTTAAATGTTAAATGTTTGAGGTTCTGCAATGTCCTTTCAGGAAAAGTAATGGGAGTAAAAATCTCTCTCCCCCTAACTGGTTTTGGGGGTGTTCTTTATGAAGGGGATTGTGTGACATAGTTGACTGATAGCGGGGGCTGAATTTGGTAATTTAGGAAGTCCATTCTAGTATCTTTGATAGTTTCTTCTGGCTGCCAGCAGCAGGTAAGCGTACTGTATTAGCTGTACGGCAGGTATTTATACTGTCTCACAGAGAGCTGTCATGCTGTCCACATTGTCTGTAATGAAACCACTCACCACTTAGGCTCAGAAATGGCAATTGTAATTCTTATAACTCAACATTCAGTTTTCCAGTGCTGGGAAGTATGCCTTATCTTTAGTACTTAGCGTTTGGAAGCTTTTAGCCTAATCAACAAACTTAAGTAAAATGTCATTTCTTTTTCAGTTTTTCCAGTTTTCTGGCCTATTGGGCATTTCAACTCTAAAAGAGTCTGAGAGACACAACAGGACATGTGAAGCCCATTTAACCAAGAAAGCAACTGGAGCTTTTCCATTTAGTGTTTTAATCAGACTTGGAAGGTGCAGTCCATCTTAGAAAGCCCAAGGTAAGTGCTCAATGGCTGAAGAACTTTTTCTTTTTTTTCCTTTTTATGTTGTAGACTCTTCCCTGTAGCAGCACTGCTTAGTAATATTCTCAAAGCAACATCCACTTAAGTATACAGAGGGATTTACTGAAAAATACCGGAAAATCCAAGATGACTAAACACAAATGCTTTTGACTACTCTATTACATCTGTTTACTAAGTTCAGTTATTTTTGCTGAATGCCTTTTAGAGGGCAGCCAATGCTAGGCATCTTTAGCATGAGGGAGAGTGTTCCAGAATTGACAGTATGTCTGGGCTAAGGTCTTAGTCAAGTAGTGCTTGGAATATCCTTAGAAATTATCTTCTCTTCAGTTATGTAGAGGAATCGGGGAAAACTTATGAGTGACTAGGCAAGCAAATTGTGTTGTCTCAGTTCTTTCTCCTCGCTATAAAAAATTTTAATAGAACCTTTTTTCTTTTCTATTAAGAAGTTCTGAGTAGAAGCACAGTGCACTGTCCTAAAGTGGTTTGTAAAAAGTGGAGCATGTTTCTGAGGAATATAAAAGGCGTTGTCTTTGTAGGTGCTTATCATGAGAATCTACAATTTTTTCATCTGCTGGTTTTCCCCACCAAGCATTCCCCTATGATCAGAGCAAATTCTTTCGCTCTTTATTTAAGTTAAACATTTGGATGTCTCATCCACTGGGGTAACTTGCTCATTAGGTTAAGTTGCTAATGGCAACTTTTTCTGAGTCAAGAGAGAGAATTTTTTTTTAAATAAGTAGGTTAATTTAAGTAAGTGGTGTACTTTAGATAAGGGGAGAAAGAACAGTTAACAGATACATAGACCAGTGAGGTTATTTAACATACAAGCTTTATTGTAAAGTAAGAAAATATTATCAGTGGCTGTAGTCAGGAAGCACAATGCTGAACAGACAGACAAATTGACTTGTAAATAGGTCTTTGGGAGGTTATAGCTCAAGTTACATACATTATTCATCTAGTAATAAAGCCTGGAATCTCCATTTGGAGATAAATATTTCATTGTGCAAGGGACTCCACAGGTAAAATACAGGGGGGGTGTCCTCTTTCCCAACCACCTTTCAATATAATGAGAAACAATGGAATTGCATCGTAACAATGAGCATTTTGAAATCATAGTTTAAGGTTTCTGAAGACAAGGCAGTAGCTTTGCAGTTTTAGTTTCTACACCTTAGCATTTCGTATGTCCTGTTAGTGATGCATGTCTTTATTTTATAGGAACTAAACAAAATGTACCTCAAAGGATGGGCAGGTGCAAACATGATGGGAGTTTTGAGGTAGGTCAGCAGCGGAATTCCTATTCTTTTTAGCTCAGATTTGTTAGATGATCAAAGTCCACATTTATTGGCTTTGATTTAGTTCAATATTTAGCATTCATTTAGATGGGTTATCTTTTTTTTCTGAGTCTTTCTAATACCAGGGAGCAGCCAATACAGTGGGAGTCAAATGTGCAGTGACCCTGCAGAGTCTGATTCACCTGCTCGTATCCTGCTCTCTCAATGATTTGCATGGATATTCTGCAAAGAACAGCCACTGAGATAATCTGGCAGCCAAATAATTTAATCCTTGTCATTCATTTTGTGGCTTGCTGGATGTTAAAAGGACAGGGAAAAATGAGAATGAAAGGAAGTAAAAGCTCTGGGTTTGGTTGCTTGTTTTTATTTTCTTTCAGCTGCTGTTACAAGTACCTTATTATTCAGCTTAGGCAGTAGGGACTTGTAATTTTGGACACAGGACAATGGATAATAGATAATTTACATAAGAAGCATAGGGCATCACTGAGAGTACACTCTATCTATACTAATTAATACAGAAAAAAATCACAAAGAAGTAGACTGCTATCTCAGCCTTGCCTTAAGTTTCTCACAGGAAAGGCATGTCAATAACCCAGTCTTTCACTCACCATCTTTCTGTTAGTGGACTTTAACAATATCTTTGGGTTGTAATTTGAAAATATAAACACTATTAAAACACAGAAGCTATATCCTCCCTTTCACCAGTGTATGGGCATGGTTCAGGTGAGTTAATTATTTACATTTGAGTAAGCGAGACTGCAATCCTTCTGTTCTCTCTGAGTAGTAGTGGAGGCTGGGGAAGGGTGAATGCAGTTCACTGTACAGTGTGGCATTAATGCACTCCTTCTATTGAATGGCTTAGGACGCAGGGATTATTGGGCAGGAAAATGAACGCCTGTCTTGATTGCTGCACTTAAGTGTTTCTCTGGGGCACTTATTACACTAGAAAATACAAACCATAATCCAGGAAATACAGTGATATAAATAAATCCCTGGAGAAAAGTTTTGCTGCTGTTGTCTGCAAATAGTGCTATTATCCATAAATGGAGGAAGCAAATGAAGAATGCATGGGTGAAATACTTTGTGGTTATTCAGTTTTAATACCATGTATGCCTATCTATTCCCAATCTTTGCCATGGTAATTGCAAGAGAGTTACTGTGAATGAATCATCGATTACTAGATAAGACTGGATGTGACCAGGGTAGGGAGTGATGTTAAATATTGATCATTTGTGTACCAGGTGTTTGATGGCAGTATAAGACCATGACAAGAAAAAGGCATGGTTTTTTTTCCTTAAAACAAGACACAAAGATGGTTGATACAAGGGCATTGTATTAATTACTCAAGTGCCATAGTACCTCTGTAAGTTCCCATTTAAAGAGTTCTTGCTTCCTCTTGTATGATACATAGCTGGCAGTTGTTAATCAGCTCTTACAGATAAGAAGTTACTTTGTCCTTTTCACCTTTTTTTTTTTCAGGAAGAGGCATAACCACATGCCTCCAAGAAGTTTATTTTGCTATGCTGATGGCTCATACAATACTGCAAATTGTTCTATTTACCAAAGCATCTCTGGCCTCCACATTTGTGGGCTCCTGTCACTGACTGGCTGCATGAAATATATGGGGGAGATAACATCAGGCTTTCTTTTGTTGTTTCTAATTTGGCTTATGTGTACTTACAAATGTCCTGTGACATTTATACCTACTCACAACTGTAAAAGTTGTTTTCAGCTATATCAGAAATGCTGGTTTAAGTAGGATTGGCATAAAGCCTTTTGGATACAGTCTTTTGAAACTACTTCCAAGGTTTTTCCTGTAACAAACAAAGAATAGAGCAAACAACTTCCAAGTGCTCTAAATGTAGCAAGACCATCTGTTGACTTCAGAAATGAGCTTAGTAACAGTAATGTCTTTTCTGCTGTACGTCCTGGAACCAGAGAATGCTTAAATTTCTTTCTTTTTCTTTTTCTTTTTCTTTTTCTTTTTCTTTTTCTTTTTCTTTTTCTTTTTCTTTTTCTTTTTCTTTTTCTTTTTCTTTTAATTTCAAGTGAATTCTAATACCTGTATTTTGGATTTGAACACATGTCAAGCAGCACTTCTACTGTCATTTTAGCTGTGTCTAGAAAAGGACATAGAGATTGGAAAAGGGGATGATGGGTATAGGGAGGGAAAGAGCAAGATTACAGTGTCACTATTCTGGTCCGTAAAAATCTCCAGTCACTGACTATTTCTTGTCTGCTTCTCTCCTGGTAAATGTCACTGTGCAGACACTGAGCAGACAGTTAGAATGCTTAGTAGTTTATTTTGAGGTAATGGGCTGGTGGAAGTTGAAACTGTGCAACATGATTAAGAAAGCTATTTTTCTTTGCAGACGCATCAATTATGCACAACATAGTCACACCTTAGGAAAAGAGGAAGAGAAATGGACTCAATTTATGGGAAGTTCCTATACACAGTGGCCAGGAACAAGGAGGGAAAGGAAAACAAGTACAACCCCTATTTGCAAGGAAAGGAAAACAAGTACAACACCTATTTGCAAAAGTATGTTTTGGCATACTTTCTTTATCACAATGACTGTAGCTCCATACAGGATTGATTTACACCATACATTTGAAAAGGAAACCCTAGAGAGTAGTTATACATTTTTTTGGCCAAATATCACAAAACACTGTTGATAAGAGACTTGGAAAAAAAATCCTATAGACATCCCGACATCCTAAAGGCAATGAAATATCAATGATTATAGTGCAGTAGAAACCGTGGCTTGAGAGGAAGAAGAATCTTTCATTCAAAGACCATAAGATCTCTTCACTATTAAAATTCAGCACACTTTCAGAAAAGAGACTGAAGGAGAAATCAAGTAGAGTTTTATGACTTCATAACTTTTACAAGTCTCTTTAAAGCTCTCCATTATTATTCACTCTTCAAAGACATTACAGAATATCAAAGGAGCAGTCTGAAAAAAGCAAGCCTTGAGAACCAATTACTAGAAAGCGATAGTACAAAACGCCTTTATCGGTTAGCTTATCAAGACTCTGATACAAGGATTGATTCGGAGAGGAGCGACATGCCTTCACTACATTCACTCATGATAAGTCACCTGTCAGAAGTCCTTGGGGAACATACGTGTAACTAAAATTAGTACACACATCCTAGTACAAACAACGTCTATGGCTAATGTTGGCGGAAAACAGTATACTTACATTGCTACATCTTCAGAATAAGTCAGGGTAAGTAATATTTGGCTGCATACCCCGGAGTTCCAGGTTGCACCTGAGTAATACCTTGTAATTTACCCAGCACAAGAAGTCCCTAAAGGGACTACATGGTATCTTCCTGTTTCTCCCCTTTTCAGGGCCAAAGCTCTGCTTGAGAAATTAATGTGGGATATGATTTTACCTTCAGTTTTTACTAATTTCATTTAGTGCATGCGCTTTACTGTAATGTTCTAAGGTTTCCATTGAAAATGTATTTATTCCCTTCCCCCGCACTCCCTGCTTCATTGCCTCTTGCTATAGATGTGTTTATGTCTGGGAAGCAGGGATTGGTCAGTATTGTGGGAGTCGTTTGTGTCGTGGTGGACTTACTTATTTAAAGGAAAACTTGTCTTGCCATCTTCTCTAAAGATGCCTGGACTCTGAAATCATCTAATCTCCTCTGCAATATTCATAGCTAGGTCCATCTGACTAACCGTGATCTATCCTTAGCTCTCATGTATGTCACCCTGACCTCTGAAATCTGTATTTTAAGTCAGTCAAGTGTAATAACTTTAAAGGAAAGTTTTTAATAGTAAGAGGAGCAAGGTAAGAGTATGCATGTGCATGTATGTATTGTGGGAGACATGGATCAAAGGAATTAAGTGATACCCAGTCCCCTATCATGAAAAGCAAGCTCTGCATGACTCCAGCGCTTTCCATATTCCTAGTTTGAATGGCAGCTTCATATTACAGTTCTTTTATTAAAACAAAGATTGGCATAAGATTATATTTTTTTTTAGCACCAACACATTAACAACAATCATAGTAGCAGGTTTGTCAGGGGTATGTAGAAGTCTTGTTGCAGAAAGAGTCAGTATACGCAGTTTGCTGTAGTGACTGACAGTTGGATTGATTGAAGCAAGAAAAAACAGGTTGGCAAGAAAGAATATGTGACTTAGACTTCTATGGCTACAAGCCATTAACATCCACTGTTCTGGTGTGTGCCAGTGGGGCAGGGAAGGAAGGAACAAGATGAGATTGGTCCCAGTGTTTACCAGTAGCAAAACCAATTGTTGGGCTGTGGGATATAAGCTCCCTGAGAAGTTTTGTCCCAAGGATCAGAGCTAAGGCCCTTGGAATGCTTCTAGGTGAGTGTGGCTCAGCTTGTGGCTTGTGTGATGCTTTCATCTGGCTTACCACCACTTTGCTGGAGGAGACAGGGAGCAGCTGTTCAAGGGATGAAGGTAGCCCACATGGCTGAATCAGCCCTCCTGTGCCTGCCACAGAGAGACGGGCAGTGGCGGCTGTTGTTGTTCTAAAGGTAGGGGACCGCCAAGTTTAACCCTGATTCTCTGGGTGAGACTGTGGCAGGAACAGGAGGGTGCATTTGGCGATTGCTGCTAGGAGGGCTGGGGAGGTAGCGGACTGGGGGTGGGAATGGGTTTGGTGGAGCTCAGACATGTCTGCAGATAGGTAGGTGGGAAGAGGAGAGCATTCCTTCCCAAAGCCTTAATCTGGCCACAGTAGAGCCGAAGGTTGGAATGCTTTCTGCAGGATCCTGCCAAATGTGCCTGAAGAGACTGTCATTTTCCTCCTCTTCTTGCATCACATATGCCTGCTAGACCAACAATTCTAACAAGTAAAAAGAAGCTCCAGAAGGTAAGTCTTAAATGAACTTTAACTTCATATGACCACTGGTTAAGTGAAGGCAATGGATGTGCACAGCCTCTGTGCACAACCTGTATGAAATTGGTAGGAATCAAGGATTTGACTCTGCATGATTCATTTTCCATGCTTCTTCCTTTATTACAATGTGGCCAGGATAAGAGACTCAGCTGCCAGAACAATTTATGGAAGGAAGAGCCTACACCATTTACAGATATCTCTCCCTTGGCTTCTGAGAATCTTTTTGTTGTCTTGCTTTGCTCTGCTTGTACTTGCTAAATGCTAGACTGTACTTGTAGTAGGAGGCTGTTACACTGAGACCTGAATTTGAGTGATTCACTGTGGATTTACTAAGAAGTTCTTGTGGAAGCCATGCACATTCTGAAGCTATAGATTGAGGTAGATAATAACAGTTGTTGTTAATTAAAAATATGAATCCAAGACACAAATGAAAACTTCTCCTCTTCCGTTTGCAGTCTTGACTGGGAAACTAAAAATGCTGAGAAAGAGGAGATAGTAATTATTTTCTATGTGACAACAGGAAAAAATTATTTTATTTTTTTTTAAATGCAAGACTCCTGGCTATTTGACATAATTATTTGGGTTTTTTTTCCTTAATATTCCCCAGATATTTCTAAACCTTTGAACAAAGGTTTGATTGCAGATAACTTTCAATAATAGCTCTGCACATTACGAACACCAACATCAGGCACTAATCAAATGAAAAATACAAAGCTCTCCATCTATTTTAGACTTACGCAGTTTTATTTACATGGTCAGTCCTAATCCTTCACTGTGTGTGCACACAGACACGCTATATGCACACAGATTGTATGATGTTACATCTGTCAACTAGCATCAGAGAAGGGCTGAACCCACAATGAGACACTCTGCTACTTGTAGCAACTTCAATCTTTTTAGAAGTGTATTATAAGGGCTTTGAAAGGCTTGATCTTTAGACTGAGAAAGGAAGGAATTGAAATTATCTTTTGTTTCTCCCCTCCTTTTTTTCCTCTCTTCTATCTGCCTCTTTCCAAGGATTTATATTCAGATTGGAACCATAAGTGGTTTCCTTCTGCCCTCAGATCACCCTGCCGTAGAAATACCGTGGCAACTCACTAAAGCCTAAGATAAAGTGCTTGCATTCAATAGTGCAATAAATTAGTGATACATTGCGATAATAAAGAATAAGGAATGTAAAAATGCATGTGTTAAAAGAAAAAAAATAGTAAAAAGTTCTTAGATATAATAAAAAACATTGCACTGGCACAACACCCACTTCCCTCTGAAAAATAGTAAAGCTTAGTCCTTTTGCTTTGTGATTGTTTTTTATTTAAACTGAATTTGTTGTAGTTGTTTATTTCATGACCAGAGTGTTTCAATCTGGTGTATGATTCATACCACTAACAAAGCAGACAGGTATTAACTTTGTGATTACTCCCTAACTTACTAAATAATTCAGAAGTAATTTTATTAACTTTATAAATTAAAAAGTAAAAGTGCCTTCTGCAAATAGCAAAAATCTCTTTAAATTGCCTTTGGGAATATTTCCTAAAAGTTTATCTGTGTTAGTCATTCCATAACAAAAAATGGTCTCTTACTTGTAACTAGCTGCCACATAAAGTAATACTGAAAGCTTCTTCTAACATTTCCCGAGATTGTTTATATACCAATAACTGAAAAGAAATCAATCCTTTTGTGTCTATGTCAAAAACCTATTTTATATTTTACATAATAAAGATACACATTACCGTGTCACATGTTCTAGGATTCAAAGAGAGTCATCCCTCATATTTCCAAAGGGAAAGCTTTATCTGATGATTTAAATAGAAGTAATGTGTCTTCTTTTAAGATCTTGGTCACCAAGACATTAAGAGTAAGCATATGAACAGTTCCTGTAACTTTTATATGCACAACAGACTTAATTATCTTACACAGTAATTTGACAATATTCATTTTCCTATGCATTAACAATGCATGTAACACATAGTTAAGGTTTGTTGTTTGTCTCTTCTGCTGCTGCAGCAATATATGGCAAGAGTTTTCATTCCACCAAATCAAAACAAAGTTTACTGGAACACTGGCAGTGAAACCTAAATTTTCCGAGATCAGTAGCTCTAAGGCAGACCTGCCAGCTAAACTGCTTCAGGCTTGGCAACACTGAGAATCCAAGCAGGCAGTTTTTCCAGAGATCTCAGGATTTGCATTGGGAATTTTAAGAGCCCAGTTCTAAGTAGCCGGTAACATAATGCTACTGGGAGCAGATAGCTTATTTCATATCTGAACCGTGTTTTATATTATTTCTGAAACAAAATCACTGCCAAATTACCATCCTTGAAGGTTCTTGGATTTGGTCCCAGTGGACTGAAATCTTGTTTCAGAAACCAAACTCATCCTAAAACTTTATGTGTACACAAACTTTCCTTTTCAACCTGCTCTGCTTCACTTGGGAAGGAAATACAGCTGTGCTGCCTAAGTCTAAAATCTCCTGTCACTAAATCAGTTCCATCATCCAAGCTAGACAGACATTTCTTTCTTTGGATTTTTCATTAAATACTTAGTGGTTTTTTTCTCAGTGTCTTAAGCTTGGAATGCTTACATTTCAACAATCTCTTTAATTTAGTACCATAGGGCTAAATGCTGATCCGTGACCTCATGAAAGCAGTCACTTTATCATCCCTTTGCTTTAAAATCTGTAGCTTTCTCTTGTGGACAATTATGTCTTCCTTTTCTACTCTCCTCCTTGACAATAAGCACTGCATACTCACCCTGGGATCCAAAACTGTCAGCCTGGGTTTTTTTTCCTCACTCATGCATCATCAGTGAGTCTACTGAAAATATGTAAACCAAAACCGAATATACTTTGCTGTGCTAGCCCTGAAGGTCTCACAAAGGTTGCTGGTAAAAAGTTAACGTCTTAAAGCTGGCTGTTCACAGGCTTCTGTGGAGGCACAATGCTGAAAAGTGGAATTCTGTGTGCTTGATATACAAGACTGCATTGGGTGTTATGATGCATAGTTCAAAAGAGCAACAAGTGATTTAGTCTGCCAGTTTTCCTCAGCTGTCAGTCAGACTTCCTATACAATCTGTGGTGAGAAATAGTCCTGACACCAAAACTAAGCCAGCCAGCCGTGGTGCTTAAATTAGGCACTCCAGCAATCTTGTATCTGAGCTCCCTAGTTATGGAGACAAATACACTTCCCGTAGATTTTATTTGTGTTTTGGAAACTATGTCCCTCAGTGCATATGAATTGCAAAGGCACAACATGCTGAACTCAGTAGAAAGGTCTTCAGTTCAGATTATTTGTGAAGTCTTCTAAAATCTAATTTTAAAACATTTTTGCATGTATAATATAGAGATAAGAACCAAGAAATACTGTGTGATTTGTCATTTATTTTTTCAAGTTCTGGGATCAGTGCCGAAGCCGTCTTGCAGGCAGATTTCTAGTGTTTTTTGTTCATAGGTGGGAATTCAAATTCATCAAAGTTAAAATGGTCCTACAATATAAATTTAATTCAGTTTTTTGAGGGAAATAATGCCATCTTTCCCACTGTTCTGCTTGGTACAGCTGCTGCAAGCTCAAGTGACTTTCAATGGTATTTTGAAGTGACTTAGGAAGAGCAGGGAAAAAGAAAATGAAAATGTACATTAAAATTTAAAATCACATAAAAGTACTTAAAGGACAAATCAATAAAAGATATATTCAAATTTATGTAGAGAATTATGATCTTTAATCATGGAAATAAATAAACAGTGTGGGTTTTGTAACATCATGAGACCTGTCAAAAATACAATCACAGAGCAGGAATCACAAAACCAATCATTCATCAAATCCACTATGAATGAGGTGCTCAATCACAGCTAACCCAAAATTATTGCAGATGATTTTGTTTAATAATTTAGACAGGTGAATCCCGAAATGGAAGCTCTTCTTCCTTTCTTCTCTAGTGGTATAAGTCTGTAAAAAATCCTAATCTTCTCGAGACCAGTGGCAATTTTACTGTTGATTGCAGCAAGCTTATGTATTTACCCCTGATTCTTTGCTGCTGTAAAAGGAATATCAGTACTAGTGAGTCCAGATGCTGGAACTGCCCAGACAGCAGCGACTGTTAGAGAATTACTGGAAACTGAGTAGTTGGATAAGCGCTCAACAAGGAGGAAAGACAGGCATAGAAACTAGCGGCTGTGATGTTGAGTAGATGTCATGCCTGAGATGGGATGGAAAAACAAATGCATTTTCACAAGAACTGAGCCTCTTCCACTCTAGGTGGGAAAATAAGAAGAACGGGTTTGTGAGAAAGAAGAACAAACAGTAACTGACAGCCTCTACGGAGACGGGAAAGTGTGGAGAGAGAAGTAGAGGAAGGGATAGTATATTATAAATTTGTTAGAAGTGGAGGGAAAAAAAAAAAAAGAAAAGGAGCTCCAGTGTTACATAGACAGCGGTTAAATGTTCTGTGGGGAACAGAGCTGTGGAAGGCTGAATTTCCATCTGATATGTATTTATAACAGCAAGCCATCAAAGAATGTTTCATATAAAATAAGGAACGAAGATTTGATCTTTCTTTTATTAGGGGGAAAAAACCCCAAACCACAAGAAGCTTCCTGTTTGGTTCATTAAAGTCAAAAAATCAAAATTACTACTTTTTCCAGTTGGATCAGGCCCACAAGAAATTTTTTGCTGGAAAGGCAGTACCATGAGAATCAGACTCATAATCAAGAAACTAAAATTGCCAGCTAGTAATGCAGAGTAAAAAGCAGTAACTAGAACTGTAAACATGATGGCATTAGAAATTCACTTTTGCAAGACAGTTGTCCAGCATGCTTTTTCAGAGAGAAAAGACGTTTAACTGCCATAATGTCCTGTGAAGTGCATACTACCCAGATGATTATGCTGTAGCTGCTACTGAGCATTCCTGTTAAGAGATAGTTTAATCATTTAAAAAGATCCAGTTTCAACAGTGGCTTTTGTGGTGCTTAGAACAAGATAACCTTGGCAAAAGGTCGAAGGTAGACATTTTATAGGTGGAGAGTGAAACTCAGACATTTTAGTACGACGTGTATAAGCCATCTTTGACTGACTATTTTGTTTTCCATTAATGCTCGGCATCGAGAATGCTGAAATTCCAGCAATTCTGAGATCTGCATTCAGCACCCGGGACATTCGATGCCACTTTTTAATGGATATCTGATTCTGCAAGTTTTTTACCATTTCAGCTAAGGCTTTGAGGTTTCCTAGTTTTCTACGAAGAATGCACTGTCGTAGCTGGGAGGTGCTGCGTGGTGATGACCATGTTTACTGACAGGTATATTTTTTCCTCTGTTGTGTTCGACACATTTAACGGTGACATCTAGTGACTAGTTTAGTTAAATGCAGGTATGTACTTCAGATCTCGTTTCCATCCTTGTTAGCTCTACCTCCACTGTGGTAAAAAGTCCACAATCTGAAGCCAAGGACTTGGCAAAGGCACTGTGTTTCTCCATTTCTGAACTCTCGGGGCCTTCTTCCTCCTCTCACTGTCCCGGGCTGAATGCCTTGCAGAATGCATGGAGCAAATTGAGCTACAGCTGCTTCAGGTTTTTCATAGTCTTTGCTGAAGTCTCTGTGTTCTGCGTTCATCACTTGCGGTACCTGTCTAGTGCAAACACATTTAAGGAGCAGGGGAAAATCCCTGAGCATTTGTAATAATCCTCCTGCTTACTTTTTGTTTATGCGGGAATGCTTGGAAGTAGGAACCTGCTCATCTCTTGCTCTGGTAAGCATGACAGATTCCTAATTTCGAACCCAAATCACATGAAAAGGATGAAGAAAATTAGAGCAAGTAGACTGGGAGAACAGTATCCCAACATTACTATCTGATACACAGATGTTTCTTCCAGAAAGGCTTTTCACAGGAGAGGGAGAACGTGCATCAAGACACCCCTAGGTTATAAGCAACCTTCTCATTCAATGAGAAGCAGTGGACATCCCTTTCCAGGCTGTTCAGAGCCTGCATGCAGTAGCTGCCTATACCCCTCTCCTGCTCACTGGTTCATCTTGCCTGTTCCACAGGTAAGAGTGAGGGAGGAACCTTGCCCCTCTCTAAGCCTAATCAATAAAATAAACTGTTCACACACTGCAGGAACAGAGCAGCATACCCTTTATGGCCTACTTTTATGTTGCTTCTCATTTTATGAGATGAAACAAACAGCATCAGAGATACAAGCCTTGACTCCAGCATCAGATCTGAATGTTCCTGAGTTTGAGATCTGGACTTAAACTGAGGCATTCCTAAAGTTTTAATTCATCCCAGTATGAACATGGTTTATTTTCCAAATGAAGATTTTAGTCCATGTCTACCCTTGTCAACTGGTACTCTAGTTTGCAAACTTTTAATTTGGTGTTATTTATCCCTTTTGCACTTAACAGGAATAGGGCTGAGGGCTAAACCCAGCAACTTTGAGTACATTTTGCTTCTTTTCTAGAAGTAAATAAACAGCGGAATGTTACCCATGAGCAGCCCTGGTGATCCCTGGAGGTAACTGGTTTGGCACCATTTTGTTATCTTACCATTAACTATACAGCTTTTGCTTTTTTTTTACTGTCACCTTCATGTAATAAGGCCCAGACTCCAGCAACAAAATGCTTGCTTATAAATGCAGACATTGGCATTGTTGAATTTCTTTCCATCTTTGTGACTCAACACTACAGAGCTGTGCAATTCTTTTTGCATGAAAATTTGTTGTCAGTAATTGGCATTATCTTCCTACTCTGTGTTACCTGAAGCTTCAGTACCATGTAACTTCTTGGACTGTCTTTTCCTTGGACCAATATTTTTATTAAAATACTAAGCAGAACGGGGACTGGCACTGATTTCAGAAAGACACCCCTTTTCTTCCCAATAGTATAAACAGTTATAATCTCTTCTTCTTACCTACCTAATAGTTATTCTTGTAATCTCCATTTTTTCCACTTTAATAATTAATATCTCCCTTGAGGCAGTGAAAGCAATTCTTGGTTTAAGTCTATAGAGATTAGTTTCAATGCATTGAGCTTGTCTAAAAAACCAGGTATCTTATTGAAGAGAGACACTATAGACTGCCACAATCTAGCTTGATAAAACCATGTGGCATTTTATCACAATTTTAATTTACCTCTCTGTTCTAGATTTACTCATTCTACAGTAATGGTACTGAAGTCTTGCAAAATGCCAGTTCTATCTCCTCACTTGCTCCTTTTAAAAATGCACATCGAATGCTTTTTTGCTCTGGGTCACAGGGTATTGCTGTCAAATTATAGGAACAAATACCCTATCTGCTGTACTGGTGATTTTTTTACACCGTTGGATGCAGACTATTTACCCCTTTATTTTTAGTTTTGTTGTGATTGTCCAAATTTTCGTAATTCATAGGATGTGGTAAATGCCTTACTTGCACGAGGCACTCTACTGTTATTCTCATGAATGTAATCATCCCTATTGAAAACAGAAGAAAAGCTGTATTTAATTGCTAGGCTAAACCTAAATTATCCTTTGACTCCACCGCATCGTGACTGGGTAAAGGCCTCACTTTTTCTCTCTTTAGCCTTTCTCTATGTATGAACTTCAGAGTCTGGGTTCTGTTTTCTTTGTAAGTCCATTTAAACCCTTCTGGGTGTATTTCTGTACCTTTCACATCTGAAGAATGCTCTTTGCCAATGAATGCCCTTTCCATTGCTGTACACTCGCTCTACTTAGTCGTATTTTACATTGAGGTGTCTATTTTGATGAGTTTTCCTTTCTTTTGAGATTTGATTTCAGTGTTTTTCATTATTTACACACTTGTGTTACTGTGGACAACCTTGCTAATTCGTTTCTTCAGTTTCTCAAAGTTTGTATTTCAGAGACAAAAATGTAATAATAGATCTATTTTTGCCTATATTGAAATTTTAAGGTGAATTGAAGCAGCTCATGATTGCTCCATTTTAAAGGAATGTGGATGCACCTGAAAACAGAACCATTGTCCTGGAAGTGCTTTTCAATTGTACATTGGCAATTCATTCCTTATTAGAACTAGATTTTATAGTTTGGATTTTCAGGTCAGGGGCAACACACAGATTTGCTCAGGCCTCTCCGCCTTGGATGTCATGCACTGTGGATGTCACGCACTGTGGATGTCCCAGCTCACAAGAACTGGCTTACAACCTTTCAGAGCTATAGAAGCAGTGTAGCGATCACAAGGCATACTGTGGATTTAGTGAGAAGTATTATGAAAGAAAAAGGGAGTGAGAGACAGCAGCCAAAACACAAATGGAAGTAGAATTCAGTATGGTATCTCAGATGTGTGCTGAATGCAGAGAGACTTGAAGTAGCCCACAGAAAATGCTAAGTGCTATCCATGTCTGAGATCTTTCCCCTTGTTTAGGGAGATTATGGTGTCTGAAGAGAGCTGATGCTCTAAAGCTCACAACCTGCTCCCAAATATAGCTGCCAGTGACTTGAATGGCTGTAATTTCCCGTTTCTTTTCACCAGTCTCTCAGCATTAGGCTGAGAGGGAGGGAGAAATCTCGTGCCCAGTCCGATTTTCCACATTTAGAAAGTGGGTCACTGTGCAGTATTCCCGAGGCCAAGAGGAGATCAGAGATGATTTTTTAATGTAAATTTTGTGTGCAGTACTGAGAGCTGAGATGAGAATCAAATGGAAGTTGTTTCCTTCTGTCTTGCTCTTTGCTCAGTCCGGCAATCTCAATACTGAGGTGCATAGGGCAGGTCAGTCCTGAGCATTTGCTTTGTACAGAACCCTAGGCAGTCAACAAATTATTGCTTGAAAAAAGGTATTTTGTGTTTCTGATTGTTGAGTAAGCTGTTCTGTACTGGAGTTTTTCATTTGAGCAGGTAAAATCCCTCTTCTATAGACTAAAATCTCACCACTTGCTTTATTTAAGGTATATATAAGGTATATATAGATTCTATTCAATTACATTTTTAACCATCTAGGGTTATCCACAGCAGTTCAATCCATAGCCATCATGCCAAATCTGTGTTGCTTTAGGCAGCTATGTTTGTGAAACATAAAAGTACAAAGCAAGCGAAAGAGAAGGATGTATTCCCAACTTCTCAGGCTCCATCAAAACTTCATTTACTTATTATGGACTTTTCACTGAAACCTTCAGGCATAATACAAATGAAGATAATGCACTGTGGGTTTTGACAAATATAGACGTTTCAAAATAATTAAGAATGCAAACTACTGATTAAAGAGTTTTTGGAATGCTGTATCAGTTTATGAATCATCTGCCCATTGGTCATAATATAGAGGCGAATTAAAAATTAGCTGAAGGATATTAATTAAAGAAGATTAAAACAAAAATGCTACTTATCATGCAAGAGAATGGAATGTGCTTATCGTTGAAGCAAACCTCTAACACTTTAATATGTATATAAGCTTATGATGTGTATTTCACTCATAACTGCAATATGTGGAATTTGAAACAAGTAGAATGTGCTCCGGAATTGCCAGTTTCTTACAGGATTGAAGTTCTTCTGTCAGCCACTGCTTTTTGAAGTGGTCAGTCAAATTCAGAGCCAGAGACAAGCTGGACTTTCCAGATGAATTCTTCAGCTGAAGATTTTGAAAAACAGAAGTTCTGTCTTTATTTGTAGTCCTTTAGAGAGATCTGTCCATAATGGTGGGGATATTTTGTTTCTATATAAGCTCTTAAATATTATTGTATTTGGAAGCTTTCTGTTTTATAAAAGCAAAAACTAACTGTTGTTTAGTGTCCAGGAGTAGAAAATCCTAGATGTCGTGGGCAAGTACCCATGTGATTTTGGGTGGTCAAGCAAGCAAGCATTTGATCTCTCTGTTTCTATTTTCCATTTTCTGAAGTGGGATGGTAGTATTTGGAGCATGTAGCAAAGGTGTCCCAGGTTTACAATCTCCCTGTAATGCATGAATGAAAGTGCTACCTTCTGTTAAAGCAACTTCCATTAAAGCTCCAGATAGTTTATGGGAAGGAAAATCTATTTTAGGAACCACTTGTGAGTGGGAGAAAGGAGGAAATGAGCTCTTTTGGGTACCCCTCCTTCTAACAGTGTTGCTGTAAATTCTTCTTTCTGAGGTGAGAAAGATTCCCATTTGCTTTCCATTCATATACTTTAAAATGATTGGAAGACTAAATTACCCCTACTAAAAAAAATCTAATACCTATTATACCTATAATTTAGTGCACCAGAAGCAAACTCAAATCTTGGGTGCATTAGATAGCAAGAGGAGAAGCTGTGAAATATCTCCAAAACTAATTTCCTACACAGTATCTGGCACTTTTTGACATCTTTTTCATCAAAATGTTTACATATATAACATATATATAACATACATAACATCTAAAACGTTGATAAATGTTGTATACACAGACGAGTGGTGGCCAGGTCAGGCCTTGTAGCTTTGGTACTGTTGTGACTGTGGCATTAGACTAATGGAGAAGCCAGTCAAGAAGGCTGCCCTGGCTTCGCCTTACTAGTCTGTGCTGGAGTGTGTGCAGAGCTGGAGTGTTTGGAGTGTACGGAGAGTTGGATCACAAACACAATTCAGAAATTGAAGCTGGTTTGACTGAGGCTGTTGGCAACACATTGCAATAGCCATGGCTGGCTTAAAAAAGGCCCATTTATTTTCCCCTTACGATAGTATCAGAACACAACAGTGCATGGGGATGAAAGCAAATGGAGGAGAACCGTTTCTTTGCTAACCCCTATCAGCCTGCAGATGTTCACTAGGGCAAATATGTTTGCAAACGGGGCTGGATGCCACTGCAGTGTGGATGAAGGATGGGCTGCCAGGCAGGGGGTGCCTGTTTCTCTGCCACGTGACTACTTTACATGCAATACTGGGGAGTGCTGGATGTGGTAGAAGGTTTATTGCTGGTAAAATCTGAGAGGAAAAGAAACAACAGATTGAATTATGCAGAAATGCATGTCAAAGGGTTATTGCTCCTTGCACTGCATGTTTGTCTCATCCATTTCTATTCCAACATACATATGTCCTGGGTACCCAAACACCTTTTCTACCGTAAGAGTGGCATTTTCCAGTAAAGGAACCAAAGTGGTGAGAAACTGAGGGAATTGTACAAGGTCATAAAAGAACTTGTGATTAAACAGGTAGTTGAGCCTAAATTTCTAGTGTTAGGCTTGTGGTGTAACTGGTGCCCCATGCTACCTTGATGGAAGGAAAGCATCCTTTAGGTATCTTCCTCAATAGCTTCCGGCGAAGGCGCACCTGGAAGATTAGCACCTCTGTAACTGGTGCTGATGAAAATTGAGCATCCCTTGCAGAGTGTGAGTTGCCAGCAATGTACTGATTTGCACTGAAGGAGCACTTTTTTCTGGACTCCTGCAGCTCTTACCTTCAACAGTCTATAGAGACAACAGAACACCTACAGGTTTTCCCATTTGTCTTTTTCTCTGGTAATAAAGGGCTGAGAAGTGCTGTGAATCAAAAGATTAGGTGCAACCACGCAGCTGTCACAGTGAACTGTTCTGCATCCTGCTGCACTGGCACTGCTTTGTTGTGGAAGAATGAGTTGTGATGTGCAGGGACAGGTAAAGCATGTGGTTGCTTCAGAGTAAATGAATGCTAGAAAGTGTGCATACACATGATTTGGACATGTTTCCTGGATTGCCAAGGAAGGTAACAAATGAGCGGTGAAGGAAATCTTTTCTAAAACATTTATGGCAGCTTGGAGATTTCCTCTTCTATAACGTTCTTATAATTGCTGTGACCTACAGCTGGTTGAACATTGATCCCATTGTAATGTTTTTGCCGCTGAAAAAGGTTGATTTCAATAGTCAAGGTGTATCTCTGCTTGTAAACTTGTCTGTGAAATTCTTTTGAGGTTATTCATTTTGGTAAGATTGGAAACATGCAAAAATAAAGTCATTCAGCTCTTTTAATCCAGATACTTTCTATGGAATATTGGGAATGCTAAAAGTATTTGTCTCGATGAAACAAAAAACCATTTAGCACAGAATTCTGAAGTTTTTGCTTAACTTGTGTGCGATGATATCCTGCAATGTCGAAATTTCTCCATGGATGTTAAGTTCTGCACTTAAACCTTCCCTGTAAGTCTAGATGACACCAATCTGTCAACTCTCTAATAAGAAAATGAGCACAGAGAATATCAGGCGCTTCCCATCCTAGTCCAGGCTTGGCCATGACCTCTGTGGGCCTTGGTTGTCTGTAAGGCTGCTGTGTTGATGGGCTTCTCAGAGCTTCGTGAAGCACTAATTTGAAAGTTTTTGGATGTCAAGTTTGTTTTGCCGCAAGAAACTCCGTTTTACCTCCTCTCACCAAAAGGACTCATTGCCTATCTGGCTTCAGAGTCGGAGGACGTACATGACTCAAAATTCTCCACTGTTCAGGCTGTCCTGACATTTCCTCCCGCCAATCATGAAAAGCCTTCAGCTTTGCCACCCAGCTTTGCTCTAGCTTCTCTTTATGCCAAAGATGTATCATTGGTCTGTGTTTCCTACATTTAAAGTTTATCTCTACAATAGCACTAGGGTATGCTGGCATGATTACACAACAGATGTAGTGATGGGAAGCTGTGTCACACATACTTATCAGCATACCTATGTGTTTGATGATAATGTGTATTAGTCTGTCTGCAGTATTAGTCAGGAAGCGTCTCAGATCAAAGTCTGTCATTTCTTTAAATACCTTTCAGTTGCCTCTGCATCTATGAGCCACTCTGTTTTCTTCCAGTTCAAAGAAAAGCTGGTTGCTTTTAACCATTTGTAGTTTGCACTAAAACAGAAGAGAGGAAGAGATCACAAATCATGCAAGGTGACTATTGCTTGTGCCTATTAATGGACAATTTTTGGATGGAGGCAGGTGTTATAGAGGCATCTCATCAGTACAAATATTCTCAGTCCAGCGCTCAGTACCTCTGTTCTTTCTAAAGAGTTTTTCACTGTATTACCTGGAAAGTTGGAGCCCTTCTGAGTGCTAGAGCTGCTCTAAGTGCTGTCTGTTGCATTAGTCATAATCTTCCTGCTGTCACCTTGTTCCTCTCGCCAATTGATTGTCTTTCTCTGTATAGTTCATCTGTGAGAGCAATCGACAGGCAGTTTGTGGGTGCCTTCCCAACAAGGTGTCCATCTAACTCCCCCTTGTCTCTCTTGCTCTAGTGATTCAATATAAATGTTATGAAGCCACATCAATGCCTAAAGAGCTTTCTTTCCCCAAAATGCTTTGCTGCTTCTGAAATGTGCTTCCTCACTCTCAGGAGACTGCATCCAAGGTTAAGGAGTTTTCGGAGACACTTGGAGCCATTTGCTATCAGGCTTGAAAGAAGCATGTATAAGAGCAGTGACTCCTGTTCCTGTTGTGTACTGGGCTAGGCTTAATTGAAACTATGCTTCTTAGATTTCAGTGTTTAATTCTTAGCAGGATCAACTGCAGTCACTCCTCGTTTAAATTTGTGTGAGACAACATTTAGCCTCTGAATGATAATATTGGGGTTTCTTCAGTTATTCTGAAACCTTTTCTCACCATATCTTGTTGGGGGTTTTTTTTGTTTTCGGTTTGGGTTTTTTGGTGTTGGGTGGTTTTTTTTGTTGTTGTTTTGGTTTGGTTTTTTTTTTTCCCCATAGCTAAATGAGGTGTAAAGAGGGCTGATAGTCCAAAGAGAAGTTAGCTGGCCTAGGTTTCTTACTTAGTGAATGGTTCTAAGACAGGTCTCTGTGCAGTCACTCTGGAGCAGAAAAACCTCACTAGATGACATCATGGAAGTGGTTTTGGATTAAAAAAATATGCATTCTGTTCCAACTCAGGATGAGGTTCACTGCCTTAACTGCAAACCCCTTTATTACACGTAGCTACAAGGTTCCTTTCCTTCCTGAGGCTCACCAGCCTGTTCACTCGCAGGTAAGCCTGTTTGCTCCGCAGAAGGGACTAGTACCAGTACAGAAATGTTGCAAGAAAAGGGAAAATTTTTTGGCCAGCTAACATCCATGGCAAAACTTAAAGATAACTTTAGTGGCCTGTGATTTTCATCTAAGATCTTTTCTACAAAAAAGATGTAAAGTAAAAGTGAACTATGGTCAGCCCCCAGGGACAGATTATACAACCAGGTGCCCCTTCTTGCAAGCCCTATCAAAGAACTGTGAAGCTAAGGCCTATGACAAAGATCGTTTCTCCAAGCTCCAGCGAGGGTGCGTGCACCTCTTAAGGTGCTCTTGAGGCTGTAAGTGAGTTGCTGCATTGTAATGGGTAGTCCGGTTTTAGAATTCCCTTGGTCCTCTGTCTCCGAGAGTGCACTGACTTCTGGAGAAGGTTCTGTTCCGCTCTGCACTGTGCCACTTGGGCACATTGTACTCTTCAAGTATGGAGAGAGCTGAGATGCAGCAAAGGGCAGTATGGGCAAAATAAGTGAAAACTGTTAAGTCCAGAGTTCTTTCTACTTAATTTTCTGCTAACCCACGTAATTGCAGGAACTAAAATGATTGTGATGCATACTGTTCCTTATGGTGAATTACCGAGATCCTCTGGGCATGACCTGGCTCAGCTCTAATTATTCCTTTCAGATGAGATTTCAGAAATTACCTATTACTTGACAAATCTGGCATCTGAAACAGTCACCTGTTTTTTTTTTTTTTTTTTTTTTTTTTTTTTTTTTTTAAACTGCCTTCATAGTGAATGCCACTTCCTCTGGCAGAAAAAATCAGCATGTAACTTCAGACTTTGCAGTTGGCTTTTCTGAGTGTCTCAAACAGGATTCACAGAACGCTAATGCACGGAAGCTCACATCCTGTTGAATATGTCTCTTTGCTCTTAGCAGCTGTCTTGTACTTCTGTTCCAGCACTTCTGCATCCATATGTTTTTTTAATGTTAAGAATTTTCTCAACAGTAAGAAGGGTACAAAATTTACGTGGCAGCAGTGGTAACTACGGTCCTAAAATGAGCAATACACTTCATAGTGAAACATGACCAGCTGGCTCAGGCATATGAGGCTGGTGATTCTTCATAAGCTTGTTTTGCCTCATTTTGAAGGTGTGGAAAAACCAGGAAAGGCCGGGGGGGAGCAGGAAGCTGGGAAAAGCCGGGGAAGGCGAGGGGGGGACACCAGGAAGCCCACCAGGCGCCGGGGCTTCCAGTCAGCCAGAGGGTCCTCACCATATTACTCCTCTGAGTCCTTTCCTGAGGCACTTCTTGGAAAAGTGCTGCCATTTCTCATGCAATAACAGAAGACAGCGGAATGGAAAGCTAGAAAAGCAAAGTGTGATTAGTTTTAAAAGATAGCACAAACAATAAATGAAAATTATGACCAGTTGTGAACAGGAGAAGCGTGAAGGACTGAGACGAATTTATACTCTTCTAGCTCCTTTCTAAATGAAAAATGGGCATAAAATCCCCAGTGTGCTGATTTGCATGCATGAGAAAAGGGGTTGGCTGGGTGAAAAATAGCCTATAGCGTCCATCTTTCACTTGTTAAAGAATCTAGACAAAGGATAAGAGAGAGATTCATCGTCAGTGTGTTTGTACCCGAGTGATTTCAGTGCCTTTCCCCCAGCTGGATTAGTCCCCGTGCCTTCTCCTCCGTAACCTGTTCCAGCTCTGTACACCCCTCCCCGCGGCTCCCAGGCAGCCCGGCGAGGCAAGAGGGGCCTGGTGCCAGGCCGCTGTTTCCCAGCTATGAGGGGACACTCCCTCCCCAAACAAGGGGGGCCGTGGCCGTGGCCGTGGCCGTGGCCGTGGCCGTGGCCGTGGCCGTGGCCGTGGCCGTGGCGTGGCGGGCGCTGCCCGCCAGGTGGCAGCAAAGGGCTGGGAACGCCGCCGGCCCCGCGCCCGCCGGGGGCTTTGGGGGGACCCGGGGGTGCCGAGGGGGGACACACGGAGCCTGCGGGCACCAACGTGGGGAGCAAAAATACCCGTCTGGCACCGTGGAGGCTCTGAGCGGCTTGCGTGTGAACTCGGCAGATGAGGTCCGTCTGGTTCGGCAGGAGTTAAAAAGGAATACAGAATCAATGCGACGCTGAATAATTGCAGTGGCATAAACAATTGTAATGCTTATTTTTTAAAAAAACATTTCTTCAGATACATTTTGATATTCTACAGATTAGGTGTTAATAAATTGCATTTCTGGAGTGACCCGTACTTCGGAGCTTGTGTATCCCCACTGTAAATGAGCTCTCTCAAATTCCCTGGCATTCTTCCTCACAGTGTGAGAAATACTGTAAGGCCTTTAAAGTGCCTATTTCATGTTTCCCTGCCTAGTTATTCCTAATGAAGTGCATGAATTCATAATGCATATTGAGATAACATTAAGATTTGTAGCCTGAAGCAGGAGAAAGTAGAATGACAAATACTTGGCCTTTGCTGGTAACTTGGTTGGTTGTAAAGGGAAGGTCAAAATTCATATGCTTTGCAATGAATTTCTAGCAACTGTCAGCTGCTTTCCAAAACCTCATGTCACTCTACTCACACGTGATTTTTATACTTAACTTCTCCATTAAAGAATTTATGAGAGTTCTAAATCTCCCTCTGTTAACCATGGGTGAAGATGTGCTGTCTCACAGCCCTTTAATCCCTAAATATCAGTCCGTGCTTTTCTAAAGTTGTGTAGATAGTTAGCTATTAGACTAAACGTGCCTGTTCACTTTCTCCGATCTGATGACAGCATTCTTTGCAGGCTGGACTCAAACTAATAAATGCTTTGTTTTAAGAGGTGTTCTAACATACACCTTGATCACACATTTATAGATGTTTTTAAAATATATATATTTTTTTTTAACAAGGAAAGCAATAATGGCACCTTGTGGGTATTAATCAAAACTGTTGAAACTATTTTCAGAAATTGCTTAGGTGTCTGGAAAGCTGTCTTATTAGAAGGCAAGGATGATGGATAACCACTGTCCTGCATATCTACTTTTGTGCCATAGCACTTTTTATTCACAGATCTCACAATGCTTTCTTTTCAGCGACTCAGGCACTTTCACGATCCGTCTCTTTTATAGATGGTTATGTCAGATGAGTGACTTCTTGTTAATGACTGGCAGAGCTGGTAGAAAATCCCCCTCATGATACTCTAGAGTTTAGGAAGCCAAATTTATCTCTTTTGAAATGAAAATGCATCTTACCATTGTCCTTAATGGGACATTTCTTCTCTGAATATGTTCACATATAGTAAATTCCTTTCTTTTCGATGAGCAGAGGATGGAGTTAGCTGCTTGCTTATTGACATAGTTAGAAACCTTTATTGGAGATCATTGGATCAAGTTGTTCCTATGTGCATAGGGTTGTCATTGAGCCTCAAGTATTCTATGACAAACTCTGGACCAGAAAAATTACTCTGAGATGCAGGTGAACCAAGTGAGTCAGTCTTTGGTGTTTGCTTGTTTGTTTTCAAGACAGCGTTTCCCAGCCGTGAATGTCCAAACCAGTGCTCTTTGGTATTGTATTGTTCTGTAATGTGTTTCTAAATATTTTGGTGAATTGATATATGGCAAGACTATATTGAGTTTGTCTATAAAATACATATGAGTTGGAATGGGTTGGTACATCTACATGGCCCAGCTGGTTTCTGTATGGAGATACCGGGCAGTCCCCTGGAGGCTGTGTGGCTGCAGGAGCATGGTGCCGATGCTCTCAGCTGTGCTCATCAGCCTAAGCACAAACCACTTGCAGCTGCAGCTCTTCAGGTCCCAGCACTAGTTCAGTTAGGATTAGCTCAGAGCTGACTTGTGAGAGGTAGATATTCCCCTTACCCTAACTAGAGCGATGGGGAAGAATCCAGCACAGCTCTTGGGCCTCGCAGTGCATTGCTCCGTTGCTCTATTGCTCTTCCTGCTTGCCCAGTTATCTTCATGTATGGGTCAATATGTGTTGCAGTGTGGTACACAGCTGTGTGTCTCTAAATGGAAGGTTGTTCAGAGAGCTCCTCTGCAATTACCACAGGTGAAATCAGGCACCTAGGATAAATGTGGAGCGGCTGATGTGCTACCCTTGTCCAGGTGGTCCTGCCCTTCCTGGGGAGCTTGTTTTCTGTGGGGAACATGTCAGAAGTTGCCTTGATATTGAGATTTTACCTTAAATTAGGGCAAAAAAAGAATATGATCATCTTTATGTGAGCAACAGGAATGTGACTATAGTTTCCCATCTCACTGTCTGGCTTCCATATTTCTTCCACTTCAGTAACATGCTCAAGCACAATCTCATTTGCCTTTTGTACATTTTTTTCAGTATTTTTTGCTTAAGAGCTTTGCTTATCGATATTTGCATTCAAATGGAGAGTTAGTACTTCAGCTGATCATTCTATTGATTTTCTCCAAAAGATATTTTACCAGTGAAAATTGATTGAATTTAACTGAAATGGCAGAAGATTTGGAAAAAAGATGTAATGAGGTCTCAGCGTTTTTTCTCCCCCCTCAGCTTTTATTTGCTAAAATCCTAATATCTTGAGCATAAGTGAGAGAAAGCAAGATGGATAGGAAAAGGCAATATAATGTTGTAGAATTAGTTTGAGTTTCCTTCGTATAGCATATGTGGGCCATCTTGGCACCTTACTGTGTACATTTAGAGGACGGAGTACTCAAATAAGCTGAGCTTTTCCCCCTTCACATCGATCCCATAGGGTTCGACATAACCTATCACCTGGCCAAAAGCTCATTACTGTGTTAAGTTAGTCAGCTGATATAAGCAGTTCTTCTGCTGAACGTGCTGATCCTATGAATCTATAAGTGATTTTAAATCTTTTTTTTTGTTTTAGCCAGAGAAATAAGGAAGCATATGTCACTTCTGCAGGATCATGCATTTCTTGGGGTTCACACAAATCAGTTCACAAATAGAAAGTGTAAGGGTAAGTATGGTCTTCACTTCCTTGCTGAATCAGTAACCGTACCTGCTTGTGTCAAGGGAGGAGGAGAGGAACAGCAACAAATACTGTTTCAATAGCACAGAGAAAAGGGGGAATCTTAGTAGTGGTACTGTGAGGTATGAACACAGAGTTAAGCAGGAACAACAAGGGGACAAGTAAACCGTCCCCAAACCAGACCTGGCACAGCTTGTGCCTGGCTCAGGCCACATCTGTCATTTGTTGTGTCTGGCCTCAGGGCAGCCCTCAGGAGGAGAGTGGTCAGAACATGTAGCAACCTGTATGCCCAGGCACATCTGGCGTTGTAGTAGGCATCTGGCACGTGTAGTTAGACTCCAGCCCAGGCTTGTCTGGGTTCTCTATATGCAGGAGGTTGGCTCTGAGGGCAGGCATGCCTACAGCTGTTCTGCAGTCTGCCTTGTGCAGTCAGTCTCAGATCTGTTCCTGTTGTGCTTCCAGAGCTACGTGCATCCTATCTTTGGCACTGCCTGTGAGCTGAGTAACTTGAAAGCAAAGAGGAGTCAGCACTTTGTCTAAGCATAAAAGGTTGTGTAACCGACTTTTAAAGGGCTTCCCAATGCGTCTCTCATAAGAATCAAATAATGCCTGATGATACGTCTGTTTTCACAGGGTTTTGAGGGAGATATCGTACCACTCAGAGACAGACTGTTCTGATTACTTCTGTAGGGAATAATGTACATTTTAGCTACCCTTCCGCCAAGAAGTTTCAGTGGAAAACTGCATAGGTGATTGGCAAACTTGTGCCACTGGAAATTTGTGAGACCTTGCCAGGTATTCTGTATAGGGCAATGGCATTACACCGTCTTGCAGCTTCATGTGGTGGTTTCTAAAAATGACTATTCAATTAAAATGATATTAAATGGTATTATCAGGCAAATGCTTGTCCTAAGCAAAATCGCAGCTAGAGGTCTCTGTGTACATGTAGGAGGCAGCAAAATGACAGGCTAAAATGTGTATCAGAACTCTGTCTGTCAGTCTCAGAAGTTTGTCTTACAGTATATTGGAAGGATTTTCTGATTTCAGATAGGCAAAATACAGGCTTTATATTTCTAAGGCACGTACACTTAGGCTTAGTCCTGCTAACACCTTTCCTTTGTGTGGCTCTGCATTATGCATCTACCGGCACATAAATGATTGTCTCAGGCATGTCGTTCATTGGCTTCTCTGGGATTTAAGGTGCTCCTTCATGGGTTGCCTGGCAAGGAAGGACGGGGTATGTCTGTATAGTTGAGTTTGCTGTATGGCTGCCAACAACAGCTACTACCCTCTGTTGCTAATTTGCCTTGGAGTGTTTTACCAGAAAGTGTAATTTAATGCAAGGCAAAGAGCTCAGATTTTAGCCCTCTGTTAGTGGGGTAAGGTCCTTCTTTCTGCAGGTCTCCACATCTTTTCCGCTGCAGAGGACTTACAGGTGTTACAATGACAGCGTATCCGTCTTTGGCTAGAGGCAGTGATACTTTCTCTCAGAAAAGGAATTGTCTTCAGAAAAAAAACTTTGGCTGATCAAAGCACAGTATTACTAATTCGCACCCCTTTCATCAATGAAACGTAGTGTAAGAAACTGGTATGCACTTGTGTAAGAGTGAGGAACCCAGCACCAAGTCATTTGCATGGATCCGTGGCACAGCCAGGAACAGAATCTCAGTTTCTTAATTCGGAGGCCGGTGATGGTTTAAGGGAGGCAGTCTCCCCTGCTAATGTCTGTTCCATAATAGCGTCTGTGTTTTCCAGATTGAAAATAAAATGAATTGTTAAAAAGTGCCTGCAGTAGAGAATGTGATAAGTACCCAAGAGTGAACAGAGAAGCCATGTAAATCTCCTGGATTGGTGTAGCCCCCAGTGGCTGAGATTTTTTAGATCAAAGAAATGGAAAAGAATATAGAAGTAGGAACATGACAGCTCCCCAAGTGTAACTGCTCCAGGTTTCTCTTTTTGCAGGCGAGCTGACTCACAATGGAGGGAATGTGTTGTTTCCTTTTATTCTTTCTGTATGTTTGGATCTGAAGATTGTTAGTTTCTCTTTGAAGAGTTTACTTTATAGCTTCATGATGAGCTGCAGGTGGCTTGTGGAATCAGGGTGACAATATATCATTCATTATGACACCTTTTGCTGACTAAGAGTGTCTTTTAAAAATGAATTTGTTGATTTATGTGCATTTTTATTAACATTATTAATTCTCAGCCTACTTTGTACATGGAACTGACCTGGAAGAAACTTGCTCAAAAAAGCACCAAAAATTCCCTAGTAGCATAAAGTGAAGTAGCAGCCTTCTCTCTGCTGTGTGCAATTAGTGCAAAGGAATCACAAAACTTAGCACAACTGGGTGTTTCTAATTCTAAAATTAACAGTGTAGTTTTTACTGAACAAGGTGCATGAGGAGTAAATGTTTTATCTGTTATATATGATGTAGCTCGTAATAACTACAGGAGAATTTATCCCTTTTACTGTTACAGAATGCGTATGGGAAAGTGCTGAAACTGTAAGAGGAGACATGCCTGTCATAACTGACCAACTCTTGCAAAGTGCTTGGTGCTTTCCTTTCTCACAGAAGTCCATGGGAGTTGAAGGCATGCTGCACTTTGCAGTAGGCACTTAGCACATCTAATCTAATCCATTTTTAATGTGACTTTCTCTTTGAAGCATCATGCTGCATATGAAAACCAGATACAGCAATGTGATGCTATTGCTAATGTTTCTAGATGCAGCCAGGTCAGAAAGTACAAGGTCTGATAGCAGCTACCTCCTTTGACTCTAGATTGACAGTTATAGAAGTTAGCAAGATAGACAAAGTTGTTTCACAATTTTCAGCATGTTAATGTCATTTGAAATATTCACATTTCCAGTTTGCAATAGCAGGGTGTCTTCCCCATCAGCAGAGAGTAAACTTGACCCTTTCTTACACTGACATAAAATAATACTTTTGTTCTTGACTTTGCTGGGACAATTTTGAGCTTTTCCTCTGATTTTTCTGAAAGATGAAATCAAGGGACGTATATTTGTAGGGGAAGATTGTGGTTGTACAGTTGGACCTCTTTTGTTCACACGCCAAAGTACATTTACAGCCTTATGTAACTGTATTTCATCTGTAGTCCAAGTCTGCTCCATGTGTCTGCATAGTTGGGATGTGTCATGTACAAGTGCTCTGGATGTCCTCAGTCCTTTCCTCCTCTCTTTCCGGGGTACGCAGAAGTGAGAATAACAAATACAGCCAAAGATGGACTTCTCACTGTGATTCAGTCCTTCTACTTACTAGTTAAGAGATGCAAAGCTTGCACATGTATGGAGTGATATGCTAGAGGTTTATAGCTCTCTGATGTCTAGCTGGCATGGCTTTGTCCTGCGGAGTTCCCCATCCAAACATAGTTTGGTTTCCCAGTCCACTGCTTCATGATGCTTTGAAGAAAAAGCAGAATTGAAACTTGGATAATTATGGACGGTCTTGTCTTTACTTGGTTGCTCATAACTCTTTGAATAAGCTGCTTCTTCCAGCTTTCTTTATTGGTTGAAAAAAAATTTGGGCTTACCCTGCATTAACTACAGCGATTGTGATCATTCCTTGATTTGCAAGCTGGTTCCATAGAAACAAAGAGGGCCCATTTTCCTTTTCCACATCAAAGCACACTAAGCTTCTTGTCTGCGCCTCATCAAAGGAATGATTTCAGCACATGTATTCCTCAGAAAATGACAGGAGGAACTAGGAAACAAAATTGAAATGAAACATTAATTTAAAAGAACACAAGCATCCTAATTGGAGATTTACTTTAACAGATTTCCCCATGTCTGAAAAATGATGGCTGGGAGCATAATCAGGCTTTCGGCAGGCACCATCTCTGAATTGTTCATAATAACTCTTAAATCTGTTTGCTGCGATTTTAAAATGAATTTAGAAGCCATCATCTGTGTGGGTAATCTAAGGGACCACATCTTGATCCTTTGCTCAAGAAAGATGTATTCATTAAAACTGCTAAAACGAACAGAGAACAGAAGGCATGTCAAGGTCACTGTGATATCCTTGTTCTGCAATTACTGCAGTAGTCTGTACAGCATATATATAAATCATATCTGGGCCAGCTAAGTTCCACTGACTCAGCTAACGTTACACCAGGGATGAAGTGGCATAAGGTATTAGTGCTTTCTGTGAGAAACCAAATACAATGTGTCTCCAAACCATGTTCATCTCATACAGTTAGAAAACCATTGCAAAAGTGAACATCCCAAATTCTCATCAGTCAGGGTTCAGGGTGGGTATAAAGACTATTCCTTGCGGCTGAGGAGTATGAGCTGTCACAGTACAGTCAACAAAGAGAAGCTGCCTCTGTGTCCTTTATAAAGAAAATAATTGTCTCATTAACATTAACAAAAAGTACCCAGCCACATTTGTTGGGTTAAATTCAAGAATGTATTGTGAATGTTTGAATATATTGCAGCTTACATGTGCAAAGACGTCCAGTCCTAATTCTTTCAGAATACCCTGATGATGGATTTTTGAGGGTTTATAGGCAAGAGATTAGAAAAGCCACATGTCGAGAGTGACAAGGAGACAGACACACAAACACAGTGTCTGGGATGAAGCAGCATTTATTAATAAAAAGAGACGTCCATACAGTGCTGACTCCTAGCAAGTGATGCACTCCCATGGAGTGGGTGTGAGTTTCCCATGGAATTCAATTAAGTTCCATTTAATCCTGTTTATTATTTAATTAAAAGGCAGGGTAGCAGGAGACCTGCATCTCCTCTTTGGAGCCCTTCACTTTTTAGTGCTCAGCTTTGTGTCATGCGGTATGAGGTGGAAAGCAGCTGCCCGAGCAGTGTCCGGGATTTCAGGGCACAGTGACACTACTGTGTGTTCATTGAAAGGGTGTATAGTATTGCATCTTGTTGCTTCATGACTAATGCTCAGGAGAAGAAAACAAGGAAGGCAGACAAAGGACTTTTCGATAAGGTGGACAGACAATGTAATCAGAATGGTAGTTGTATGGGGGGTGTGGGGTGGGGGGGTCTGCTTTCAAAACTCTCTGCTCTCACTTTCTAGACTTTAGCTATGCCTTGATCCAGATTTACTGTCAGCTCTAGATCTGAAATGATGGCTGCAGCCAGGCCTAAATTAAGCTCTTAATGACAAATCCATTTGGAAAAAAATAAGGACACTAGTTACCTGGACTCTACAAGAGAAACACAGGAACTTGACCTAGGTCGCTGAAGATAGTCAATAGGTGATGGATGGCATGTGGCACGATAACAATGTTTTACATAGCATCAAAGGTCAGGATGCTTATTCTGAGTCTTCATCTGTTTCCTTTTGAATCTCTGCATTTCCTTATGAAAATGCTATAAAATATCTTTTTTCTTTGGTCAGGTTTCTGATTAAATTCAGAATCTGCGGTTTCATTTGAAGCAGTTAAGGAATCTTCCTATGAACTTACCACTACTGCTACAAGTACTTTAGCAAGGTGATCTTTGCATTCGTTTTTCAGCTTAGAAAGTTAGCAAAGCTAGTTACCTTGTAGTTTAGTTCTTCAGTGCACAGGACAGCCTGTTGTACTACTGCAGCGTGTCTGCTGCGTGTGCATGAGACAGTTGTAGAGAGATACAAGTACAAGAAATGTGGCAGAATGGAGTTCTTGCTGCTGACTGGTGTTTTTAGGTACAACTAGAATGCAAATATTAATAACAAGCTGCTACTATACACAGTGAGATACATACCTGGAGAGCTGGGTACGCTGATCCATAGTGTCCACTGCAATCACAGCACAATGATGCAGTTTCCTGATTTAGGATCCTGCCTAAAAGCAAGCTTTTCCGAAGATTAAGTTAGACTAGACTGAGATGATGCAAGACAGGAGGACAATGTGGTGAAAGGGTTATCTTTTTTTCCAGAGAAAATTCTCTCGGTTAACCAGACTTACAGCTTAAGAGGTATTGTTGGTTTGGGAGTGATAGGAGGGTGCAGACTCCTAAGGCAGCAGAGGCAACTAGAAGAATTGGTTTGAATTTTGTTTGTCTTGGAATTTGCTATTTTTTTGATGTGTTTTCTCTGACCTCAGGATTGGAGATATTCTGGGTGATCACTTTTTGTGTGGTGCTTCCTCTACTGCACTAGCTGTCTGTTCCCAAACACAATGGCAAATGATGACTAATCAGCAAAGCTGAGACTACCTTACAGGCTGTCTCTCCCTTTATTCACCCTCTTGAAAGAACATCTGTGAGTCTTCTTCCAACAGTGCTTTGATTTTTAGCTCAGGAGGAATGGGAGCAGGATGTTGTCTGTGAATCAGCCCTAACCCCTGTTGGTCTGACAAAGCAAAACCCAAGTTTTTTGACCTTGTTGGCAAGTCCTTTCTGTTTATTCATGAATTTTGCTGTGGTCAGGACATGGGAAAGATTTTGGCTTTACGTTTGCACTGGAAAATGCTCCTGCTTTTGTTCATTCAAATGGAGAAAAGGTTTTTGTTCTCCTCCTTGTACTGCGAGTATAAGAGGAAACTGCCTGTATCTCCATTGCTGTTTCTACATTGCCATGGGAACAGATTTGAAGTGCTGCATCCATTAAGTCACTTAATTGAAAAATGGCACAGTTTATCCATTCAAACTGCACTTTTGCCACTACTCTGTGTATGTCTACGTGGCACAATGTAGGTTTTGAGCTAGTTCTGGGACCCCAGAAGCAATATAGCTGCATTAACTGCAGTTGGGTATGATGGTTTGGGTTGGGATAAATAGCATAGGCAGGGCATTGTGCTGACAGAGCTAAGCTGCCAACTCAGGCTTGTGTGAGATGATTCAGAGTTAGTTCAGGTATATACGCTGATATAATGTAACCCAATATAACACTGCATTTCATTGCACAGGACTTTCTTGTAAGATTTCTTATAACACTTTCCATTCAGTTACTGTTTACTGGTGCAAAAGTTTAATGTCCTACCTACTTTTTTGTTCATTTTGAGGTTGGTTTCTGGTTCTGGAATGCTAAATCAGACTTCATGTTACTAGAATAAAGCTTTCAAATGTAATTCTTCTGTAGTATAGTAATTACTGCTTGTTAAGCATGGCAGCATCAGGACAGAGTGAGGCACAAATTGAGGCAAAATGGGGCCTCCTGAAGAAACTGCAGTGCTTCTATTCTTGACTGCACAATACTTAATTGCCAAAGAATTTCTAAGGATATGTTAATATGATAAAATCTATCAAAACTGTATGAATTTATGTATTCGTACCTAGTAGTGTGGTTTTTTTTTTTCCTTTTCTCTTTTCAAACCTAACTCAAGAATGAAGAATAGAGGAGTAATCTTTCAGTACTTTCATATTTCAAATGAGACCCAATTCATAGCCTTTTGACCTCACCTGCAGGATCTGCTGGTACGACCATGTTCCATGAGGAACAGCATTACTGTTTCGGGTTCTCCATTTGAACAGACAGAGAACATAGAATATGGGTTATAGAATTTTACAGAGGGAGATGTAAGTGCTTGATAAATGCTGTTAGCATTCTGCTAGTTTGTGTTGGTCATGCTTGGTGCTGTAGGTGCTTCAAATAAGTTTGTTGGCTGGGTTCAGAAGGGCAGTGATTCTGCAGCCAGGTTGGAGAAGATGGCTGCTAGCAAATCATACTAAAGTCAGCAGAGGAATAAGGGGAGGAAGGAAGGAAGAAAAGAGGAGGTTGGCTTTTTTTTTTTCCCCTTTTTTCCCTGCATTTCTATTGACAGCTTCCTCTGTAGTGCTGCCAGTCTTTCTCTAGTAGTCAGTAAAATGTTATGTCTCTTTATCTCTTGGACAGACATATGTAGGCTAATTTCCAGATACCTGCCAATGATAAATAATTTAAACGTCTGCAGAGAATTTATGTGTTTAAGCAGTTACTTGACAATTTATGAAGAGGGAGCTGGGTACAAGTGAGAAGCCCTATGGTAGTAGTTAAGTATTGGAAAAAATTGAAGGAAGTTCATAATGATCCTATAAGGCAAGAACTTAAAAAAGACTAATCCTGAAGTAGTCTTTGAAATACTTTTGCACTCCCTACAGGTCTGTGGTAGAAATCACTCATCACACTGATTCTAGAGAACATGGTGTGTTTTGAAGTGCGAGGAAGGGAATGGTTAAGTCTAAGCTTTAACTTTTTAACAACGAGGTGCAAGTTAGAGTGAGACTTGACGCCCAGTAGAAATGTCTCCTTTGAGTTCTCTGCATTGGGCTCTGTGCGAGGGGAATTATATTTGGTAGCTGATGAACTACTCTTCCTGTGAAATCTACTTGAATCGAGCTGATCCACAGCTGATATTTATCAGTAGCATGACAGCAAGCAAGCATTTGTTTGGGACATCTCAAAAAAGGTTTTGTGGATTAAAATGAGAGCTACCCAGTTACATGAGTCTCAGTCATGTTAGTCTTATTTAGTGAGATAAGTCCTGAATGTTTTGCCTGAGAAGGGGTGTAAAAGATAACCAGTGGGTTCTATGAATATATCAGGAATAAGGAAAAAAGAAAAACACAAAGGAAAAAATTTAGATTCCCTGCTTAATAGGGGAAGAGAGGAAATAAAGGGTGAGGCAGACAGGACTGGAGTCGTCAATGCCACTTTATTTGCTCTTCACCAAACATTTAATTGTGATCAGATGCTTAATGAAATTGATTTTAGTAAGGGGTGTCATGGTTTAACCCCAGCTGGCAACTAGGACCACACAGCTGCTTGCTCATTTCTCCCCACTGTCCAGAAGGGGAGGGAGAAGAGGGACAAAAGGAGAGGAAAGGAAAAAAAACCTTGTGGGTTGAGATAAAGACAGTTCAATAGAACAGTGATGGAAAATAATAATAATAATAATAATAATAATAATAATAATAAATAATGGTAAAAGAATATACAAAATAAAGTGATGCAACACAAGTCACTCTCACCACCCAATGATGGGTTGCCCAGCCTGTCCTGAGCAGTGATTGCAGGTCCCTGTCCCCCGGCCAACCCCCATTTGTATACTGATCATCTATGGTATGGAATATTCCTTTGACCAGCTAGTTCTGTCAGTGCTCCCTCTCAGCTTCTATGGGAAACTGAAAAAGTCCTTGACTAATGTAAAACATCACCTGGCAATAACTAAAACTATATGTGTTATCAGCATCATTCTCATACCAACCCCAAAACACAACAGCTACTAGAAAGAAAATTAACTCTATCCCAGCTGAAACCAGGACAAGGGGATAGGCATGCAGGCCAATGCAAGGAAAGAATAAGTTGTGTATTTTCTAGTTAAAGGGCTCAGTGAACCTCAGGCTTGGTCTAGAGTACTTGAGGAGTTTGCTGGAGTGATTTCTCAACTCTTAGTGGCTATCTGTAAGATCTTATGAATTATATCTCAAGGGAGAGGAGAAAACAGCGATTACCTTTACAGTGAAAAAATGTGGGAGATCAAGTGGATACTAGAGCATTCAGTCAAATTTTGATTCCTTATGGATTCTGAACTAAGACAATCAAGACTTTTATCTTGACAAATAATGTAATTGTGGTAGAATAACTGAACTACCGACTGGGTGGCAGCAGTATCTTTGATATGTCCCAGTAGTCCCAGAGCTTCAGGAGAACGCCAAACAGAACAACTGGTCAGTGAATCTGAGCGTTTTTAAGTACTTTTTAGGTAAAGATTTTTTTGACAGTCCCAAATGCCATTTCTCATAAACCAGCTATGTAAGCTGCTCTAGAGGTCATTGCTATAACACAATAGCTTTTAAAAATGTTTTTAAAGCCAATTGTTCACCTGTCTGAGTGGTGAGCAGTGGCTTAGTACGGAACTGGGAGGGCTTCTGGAGTTGGGGCAGACCAGATCTGTTGTATATTCAGTTCTAGTCAGCACTTTCCTTTAGCAACTTAGATAATGAAGCAGCAAACGCAGTTACAAAATTTGTTATGACAAAAAATGAAGAAGAGGAGGGGAATGAAACACTCTGAAAGATGGCATCAGAACAGAGGCTAAACTGAAAATAAAGTGAAGGTCTATTTTTGGAAATCAAATACATACGTACCACAAGGCTTTGGCTACTCAGCTTATGCCAACTACATGATACAGTTGTAAAAAGGTAAATACCATTCCAGAATGTCATAGGAGGAGTGTCAGATGTAATTACTCTGTTCACCTCGGTGCTGGTGAAGGCTCAGCTGGAATCCTGCCTTCAGGTCTGGGCACCACACTTCCAGAAAGAGTTAGGAAGAGCTGCGAGGAGAGTAGTAAGAACAGCATGGGGTTTAGAAGACATGAGATTGGAGATAAATGATGATTATTTCTTCCCCCCTCAAAGGAAAAAGGAATTACTTAAGTTGCAGCAAAGATTTGCACACAATTTGGGGTTTCTAATTGGATTTCTAATTGCTATCTGAGGAGAGAGGCCTTTTTAGGCAGAGGTGAGGTGGTGGAGGTGTAGCCACAGCCTCACTGCAGAACAACTAAACCCCTCATGGGGTAGCTTTCAACATGCTCTTGAGAAAATTGTGATTGGTATTAGTTTGTCTAAATACATTGGGCTAAAGTTTCTGCAGTCCAGAGTCTGCTTCCTAAGCCATCCTGCAGTGTGGCTGGGGCAATCACCTCGACTGGCCTCTCCACTGCAGTTCCTCCCTCTGAGCGTGAGACATGGAGCACATTCCCATGGGGAATGGGATTATCTTGATGTTATCCATGATTTATTCTGAGTTTTTTTTCCCCAAGAATTCTCTATTTTTTTAATACCCTTCTAATGCTGTCTGACTCTCTCCACTAATACCTTTCTTTCCTCCATATTTTTCAGACTTTTTTGCCTGCTCTGGTTTTGCCAGCCATGCCGCTGGCCTTTCCTTGCTGTTCAAATTCTTGCAACCACAAGGGCTTTCTCATGGTGCTACTGCAAAGGGTGTCGGTGTGGGAGGCCAGAAACTGTTTTCTCACTAATAATGACAAAATAACTGTTTAGACCTTCTAAGTCAACCACTTACATGCTGAAACAACATGCAAGACAGTATAGAGGTCCGTTTCATTGCCGCTTTGGTGGGACTTTTAAATGACACAAAGCCTGTGCAACTTACAAGGGGAAGGTACAATCATGTCTTGATTTTTTTTCCATGGAAAGATCCTAGGCTTTTCTCAGAAAACATTTTCTTACCTAAATTGTTCTGTACGGTATAAAACAGATGTTCTTTTACTGTTTATATTGAACATATAGGATACATAATATCTACGGTTTTCAGGCAGTACCTAAATTCAAATTTATGTATTTAAACTGAAAAAGGAGCTTGAAAGTATTTCTCTTACATATGTATTTTAGTCTCACTTACCTATCCCTCTAGGCTAGGTAGGCTGTTAGTGTTATCTCAAGAGTTGCCATGGAAACAGTTTTACACTCTCCTTCCTTTTCAGTCTGTTTCTGTCAGACAGTATCTGTCTCTTTAAAACTGTTTCCATGCTAAAATGGAAGTAAAACCCTAATAATTAAATACTGAGAGTTACCTCACCAGCTAATATTGAGTGAATAAATTTGTTAACATCAGTGAAGCAGTGTCAAATGACAGGGTGAGGATCTGTCCCTGGATTTTCAACCATTCCTCTCCTCTTTTTCTCCAAAATTAAATATAAAACTGCTTTGAGGTCAAAGCCAGATATTTGTAAGTTAGAAGTTTTTCAAGCGATGAATGGGATCTTTTCAACTGTGGTAGGTAGATCTTCTTCATCCTCTTGCCGTTCCTGGATAATGGCAATGGTTTATGCAAACATAACTGACAGAAACTGTTAATGATTTAAATTTTGAAGAGTTTTCAATGAAGTCTTCAAAAGGAAGATGTTCCACATTTAAGTACTGGCATACATGTATGAACACCACATGGCAACCAGGTATGAAGGTCACTCACTAAATTGAAAAATGTGTCAGAAATGCGGGTTTATAATTTGTAGACATCAAAGCAATCACACAGAGCAAAACACATTGAAGGGGAAACGGCTTGTCTCATCCTTAAAGCTCAGATTTCAATAGGGAAATTGGAGCTAAAATGAAAGAATCAAGAAAGCCTGTATTCATGTATCCTTTATCTTGGCGGGGAACTTTTATCAGTGTCTGATGAAAGAGGCTCAGCAATACCCCAACAAAAGGTTAGGATTATATGTTTGCAAAGTCAACTCCTAACTGTAAGGACCATTTCACAGAAAGGAACTGTAGTCAAGGTGACCAAACAGAAAATGACAGCCATTACTTCAGTCTGTACCTGGTCTCAGGAGGACCGATGTCCTTGCCTTGTATTTTCTGATCAGGCAGTGGTGGCATGGTAGTTAGTTTTTGGAAAATAGTGGTTGCTCTGTTTGTTTCAAATTTATCTAATAGCAGCCAGGTACTTTATCAGCATTATTCCAAAATAGTATTCCATGCAGCTACTACATGGCTTAACAGGAAGTGGAGACACCACAAACAACCTTGATAGAATTTCCTTTTATTTCAGAAATCATTTTCTGGCACCTTTAAAGAGTGGTTGATACAAATATGGGCTCAGAGTACAGAACATGGTCTAGAGTATGTGTAAAACAAATCTGAATTAAAAGTAGAAGCAGAGCTGAATGTCAGCTAGGGGTTTTTGGGATAGATACAGGGCTGATGCCTTCAAGAATTACCAGTTAGCACTGGGATAGCACTAAGGACAGAATATGAATTGGCAGAGTCTGATGGGATAAATTGATTGATGGATCTGAAAGGGACCTAGGACTTCTAGGGTTCTTGGGTTATGGCACACACTGCTGGAGGTCAGGGATGGGCATCTGGTCTGATTTTAGGGCTGTTGCTTGTCTGTCTGGACCACAGGTATAGATCTGGGTTAGAAAGAATTACTGGGGTAGATAAAGGCAAAGCTTGCGCTGCATTTGTGATTGGAGCTAGGGTTGTTATTAGATTCGGAAATGCTTCTCATCTGAGTTAAAAATCGTGAGCTCCTGAAGCCTTTTATGTGGTCATTATTTCATGCAAACCAAATCATGTGGCACCTTCTGAGAGAGACTAAAGTTCAACAGATTGTGTCCTCACAGCTGCCTTGTCATGATGTTGCAAAAGAGGATATAAAATAAATCTCTGCCATCAGGTATTTATTTTTATTTCCTTTATGAATCTTTTAATTGCAGTGTGACCGTTTCAGGTGGTATGTCTCCACGAACATCTGAGCTGTGCTGAAGTCTGTTGATTTCAGCTTGAATATCTTCAGTTCTGTAGTTATGGCTGACTAAATTTCTGTAAAAGTCATCCTGCCATACCAGGTCCTGTAGTGAGAGTGCATTGAAATAGAACTATGGTAAAAGCTATTCCCACACTCCATACATAGGATTGAACTAAACACCTCTTGGATTTCAGCAGGTTTAGAATTGTTTGGAGTAACACAATTTTTAAGGCAAGATGGTACAAGTTTTGAGGCCATGTTATGTATTCCTACAAAAAGGGGAATTAAAAATGACTAGTACAATTAAAGCTTGTCAAAATAATTACAATAATGATAGGAAATATGACAATTTATCTGCTTATGCATAATATAAATGACAAGAATAGGTAAGAAAATCAGCAAATGTGAGAATTATAAACACTAATACTCTCAAAAAAACAGAGGATCTATCATTACAGGAAGTTTCTTTCATCTTCTGACTATGTCTATTCATTTAAACCTGTATTGTATTACACAAACTTCTTTTTATGGTTCAGTGTATCTCAATTAAGATTTTACTGCCCTGTCATAAAGCTTATCACAGGCTAAAAGTTTTCTTTTATTTCTCTTTTTGTGAAGCCTGCCAAGTTCTGTATAAGCTGTCACTACACTGTATTACACTTGGTGGATGAATAGAAGTTTGTTCACAATGAAGTTGTCCCAAATTTCTGAGGGTTTTTTTTAGACCATTTACAGTCTATCCTAGCTTCCTAATTCCCCTGCACAGAGCTTTTGAGTCAGAAATGATATTACTGCAGTGCACCAAAACATCATACCATGGACCTGAAACACCAGCAAGAGCATCTATCATTTAATAGGTATTTCTAGAAGTGGCTTCATTTTGGTGTCTTTTATACATGTGATTTATAGTCAAAAGATGTGGTATGTTAATGACTGGATATGGAAAAACTGATTCACCACTTTAAACTGTAAATATGAAATATTAGTATTGTGACTAAAAGTGCTATCTCTTCAACCCAAGAGAAAAGCAAGAGTGAAGAAGTCAGTAATAGTTTCTTATTCCTGGCATCCTGGCATCACTGCAATGGTTACTCTTATCATATGCACGTGAAACCTGGCACAGAGGCATAGCCCTCCACCTGCAAAAGCCTAAATAGACTATGCAGTGTCAGTGATAGAGATAAGGGACACTGAAAAATGTCTGCTTGCTTACACACGCATAGATAAGTACCTTGCAGAAAAGCTCACACCAGGTAATAAGTCTTTCTAGTGTCTTTATTTCTGAGGCAAATAACATTCAGTAATGAACGATAGGCTCTGAATGCATAATGGAGGTATATTTGGTGCTGAATTGCATGAAGACATTAAGCGTGAGTAACAATTTAGAGTATTCCTAGAGAATTTGCATCGATATAAAAATATAAAAGATCAGAAGGAGCTTTTGACAAAATGCTCACATTTCTCTTCAGCTACAATGGGATGCAAGTGCCCCAGTCCCATTGCCTTACATGAAAGTGCAAAACCAGGTTTAAAACAAAATAGTATTTCAGTGAGGGAGCATTCAACGTTCAAAGAGGGACAATTTGTGAAAGTGTCATCTGCATCTGTTCTGTGCCCTCTGTCAAGGTGGATGAGAATGAAAGGAATTAAATGTTTGGGTGACTGAAAAGGACGAGCGATCTTTCTCCTAATGCTACAGTACCTTACTGCCTGTATCCTGAAATAAATCTTATCTTGCAGACAATAATGTCTCTGATCTCTTTAGGTTTTTATTTGAGTTGTATTTGTTTTTTACTTTGTTGGGTGCACATATACCATGGGGTGAAATTAATGCCCATATTGTCTAAGTCAGTTAAGCCATTTACAGTATTTCTTTTAATAAGCTCTTTTTTCCCAGCGTTATGCAGAACCACGGCAAAGAGCTGTTATTGGAATGTGTTTCAAGCTGGCTATTCATGAATGAATTGAAATGTGTTGTAGAATTACAAAGTAACAGGAATGAAAAGGAGTGCTGCAAAGATCACCGCTAAACTTTTCTGAAGCTTTCCTGACATCTGTGTCTTGTCTGGATTGGATATTTTGGTATGATTCATTCTGCTTTCATCCGGAGGGAATTGATCATATTAATTTTTAATGCTGTAAATCAACTTCTTTTAGTTATTGATGATTTTTTGGGGGTTGACCTTGGCTTTGTGTCAGCATCTCAGTGAGATTCGAGCTAAAATTCTGGCCCTTATGAAGTTAAATGGGAGGTTTGGCATTGACGTCAGTATGCCCAAGATTTTCACACAGTGTTTTGTGATTGTCCTTCTCTCATTATACTTAAATGTCATGAGGCACAGGCAGACTCAGCGAAGAGAGTTCAGTTCTACTGAAGTTCAGTAATAGGATTTTCAAATCAAGAAGGACAATAATGTTTCAGCTGTGAGGGTTACCTATCCTTTTCCTTTACAATGAAAGACATGAGTATACCGTGCTATGCATGTGCTCCTGTATGCATGCACACAGACAGCTTTACCACCTCGTTAAATTGTTAACGGCTTCGCCAAGAGCTGGCATAATTCTTGTACCCTGAATGAGAAAATAGAAGAGGATGAGCCTTTTTCCTTCTCCCATCACTTGCATGTTGAGTTTTCAGAGTATGACTCTTGGCAAGTGCTGCAGCAGACTGCCGAGGTTCACATGGTGATTAAAGGACATACTAAATAAGCAAATGTTTATTTCTGCAGTTGCACTGCAAGATTGTAATCTTTGCTTGCACTGCAAGATTGTAAACCCTGCTTTCAGGAGAAAGCCACACTGAGCTACAGAAAACTACAGCAATGCTCACAGGATGAGTTTCACATGTCATGGTCACTTTGAACAAATGTTCTCAGCAGAAGTAACCTAGTTAAAAAAAAACAAGCAGTCAACAGTAACATTTCACATGCACTCTTCCAAAACAAAACCATTGCGCTATTAAATTGCATCTCTCACTTTTGGTTTTAAATTCTTCAGTGTCTTTTTCTCTCTGGATTCCTACTGGAGGACTTATTGGACAATTGATCATCATTTCTGTATTATTTCCCTTGTGAAAATCAAATGCCTGGTCAGGGCCATAAAACATGAGTGTCTTGCTTTTAAAACCAGCAGACATTTGCTTAGGAACGAGAGCTGGAAATCAGCTGGAGAGAGATCCTGTTCAGTCCTCAACCCCACAGGCCTTCAGTGAGCAGCACAAAGAAATATATGTGGAACCACATACAGACTTGCAAGAAATTTGGGCTGAACTGGACAGCTGGGCTTTTAAGATGTCCAGGTTAGACTGAAACCCACACCATTAAACTCCCCTGCATGACGGAGAGGTTGGTTCATGTAGGTGAAGGCATATGAATTCTCTGATCTCAGAGCCTGGGGTTTCCTTTTCCAAGGAGGCAATCTGGTTTTAGCGCTGTCAGGGTTGTTGCTGTGTTAGAGCTCTCAGGAGCTGGAGTTATTACCCAGATGGGGCTCTGTGGTTCCTGGGGTGCGGCTTTGTCCTGGCCTCTTCTCTCCAGAGAAACTGCTGCTCGCTCTCTGCGTTTGGGTCCAGGCAGACCAGTCAAGCCTAAGGAGGATAGATCTCACTGATAATTTGATCTAGGATAGGAAAAAGTTTGTGAACTTAAAATGATGCAGACAAAATCCCCCAAGAGATCTGTAATGATATGTAGTAGCATTCTACTAAATTGAGAAAGCGTTACGCAGGGGGGATGGCTGTCATCCGTTCTCCCTCCCTGGAAGGTGGCTCTTAATGATTTGGGTGGGAATTGTGTCAAAGCATCCGTGTCTCTCATCCAGTAGCTAGAGATCTATATAAATGCAATTATTTTTATTTTAATTAATGGTTATGATAAATGAGAGGTCTGCCTTGATCATTGGGCCTTTATGCTTCTCAAATTACATTTTTAATAGCACTGAAGTATCTAGAGGAGGGGTGCAGTGAGTTCCCATCCATGTATTAGTTGACAGGACCGACAAAAATACTTGAAGCTATATTTCTTTAGTGGGGGATAATTTTCTTTTACAAGACAGATGATTTTGCTGAAAACTGTTGATCTTATATATCCATGACCTCATCCTAACTTCTGTGCATGAAAAATGTGCTTTTTTTTATATTTCCACAAATATCATAAGAGTATAACTTAAAAAGCTGCAATTTTTTTACAGATTTTACATGGAGTTTTATTTGGTTTTAGAACACTTTTAAAGAAGCTTTAAAAGAAAAACTACAGAAAAAAGCTTGTAAAAAATCTAAAAACATAATGACTATTTTGAAAATGTAAAAAAATAATGTTTTCACACTTCAGAACTCTTAGTGAAGGTAAATTTACCCTTTATGATATGCAACTCTTCTGTGAAAAATTTTAGAGAGCAGCAGTGCTGACTTTTTTGTAATCTCTATGATAGATATGGCTCGCTTTGTCTTTACAGACTTTACTAACAACGGTAATTCTAAAAGTAATTGCATTCACATAATGAGAACAATAACCACAGAAAAAACCATTCTGAATCACATAATAGTTGTCGTTAGGTGTTACCTTTCATTTGTGCCTCAAGAACACTGAATTTCGTTAGGAATAATTCTTTGTTAAAAATTAGGGCAAAAGTAGTTCTAGTCTTAATACTAGGAGTCTCAAGTTTGCATTTGGCTGTATTTATATGATGTAATTCTGTAAGATGTATTTCTGCATTATTTGGCAGCAGAAACTGACTGAGGGTTTAAAGTGCAGCATTTGAGGAGTACTGTGAATAGGTTTTCAATATAATGTATATTTTTAAAGCTCTGAGATGAGAAAGATGATGTATCTTAAATTGATTAGAGAACATCTTTTACAGTTAGAGATGCCACATGACCACTGTGAGTTGTGCATAAATCTTATTTCTTTTTGGCAATGATTTTTATATGTGGTTTGATTTATATTCTGAGGCGGATGCCAAGAGACTAGCAACATAAATCATAAAAATGAAGCAGCCTAATATGCAATAGCTAGTTACAAAATTCATACTTAGTATTAGATGAAATAAAGTGTAAATACTCAGAAGATGATAGAGTGCCTTAATCTACAGTTAATCCAGCTCTGCACGCAGAAACTTGACGAGATGACTGTGCTGGTTCCTTTGGGCACTGGAACCTTTGGGCAAAGTCTTGCCTCCTTTGATGTTAATGGCCACTTGGCTTGTCTGATGCCAAGATTTCACCTTGGATCATGATCCTTCCCAAGCATATTTTAATAGGAGGAGCAGAGAGATGTTTCAGTCCAACTGACCAGTGGAAAACAGGGAGCAGAGCATTAGGAAGGAGGGTTTGCACAACGGCTGTCTGTGGACCAGATTTTTTATGTTGTACGGTACTGTCAACCTGTAGCAGTTGGTTGTCTGTGGAGTCCTTCTCTTTTTTCCTGACAGGCTTGGCACCTCTTTCCTGCCTGTGGTCACGGATTATATTTATTCGGGAGCTGTCTGAGGGAGGGCTTTGAAAGCACAACAGATTGTGTTCACTGGAAGTCCAGCATGTAGGACAAACCAGCAAATTTTTATATGTGAGAGTTTATCTGAGCTTTTTAGTGCCCATGTAAGTAAAGAGGGGGCATCTCTCTCTCTGTTTTTGGTAAGGATAAGGAAGATTGAAATGGCAACTTTAGGAAATATCAAATGTGAAAACATGATATAGGAAAACAAGCCTACAGGGTACAGGATTTATGGAATCGTGCAGCTAGTATGAAAGAGCACTAAATAAACCTCGTGGACAGAAAAATCCATGGAGCAGAAACGCAGTCAAAGTCAGTCCTGCGATTTCCAATTGAATTTTGAGAGACTGTTGAGGGGGATGAGCCTGGTCATAAGCCTGGAAGTTGCAGATAGCTAATGCCCAAGAGGATCTAAATAGCAGACCCTTTGGTGAGGAGGTTAATAAACGGAAGAATGTGAGGAAAGATGATGGAGAGATCAGCTAGTGCAGAAAAACAGAGCTAAACAGGATGTGAGGGGGAAAGGCTACCAGTAGTAGGTGATGGAGTGTCAACGAGGAACAGCCAGCCTGTCTGAGACAACAAGAGGAAAGAATGAGGGAATTTCTGAAAGAAAGTATCTGTGGAATATACCAGAGATGATGGTGGAGTTGGATGTGGTGTCAGGTGGTATAGTAATCTATTAGATTACAAGGAAAATAAGTGAAATTACTAGCTGCACAATAATGGAAGAATTTAATTTCCCAGAAGTAGATCAGAAAAATAAAAGGCAGGGCTGAGATACCTCTGGACTTGATGGGAATTAGGTTTTAACATTGAATAGTTAGGGAACCAACAAGAAATACCAATTTTGGCTGGCCATTGACATCAACCTGGACTGAATCATCACAATCTAGTTTTGTTCAGTTTTGAGACAGAAAAATGTAGAGTTAAACCTGTGGTTGAGTGCTGTGATGCTTATGGTGTTAGTGGTGTTTGCAAAACTAAGGAGCATAAGGGTATCAATCCAGAGACAGCCTAGGATAACTTCCAGCTAAAAATACAGACATAACCTGAAGCTTTAAATCCAGGCAAACAAAATGGAAGATTTGGGGAATGGGGCAAGTGTCACTCAGTGGGCAAGAACTTATAATAAGCAAAGAAAGGAGAAGGCCTGAAAACCTGGTTGAACTGGATCTTGCACAGAGAATCTCAGTACAGATACACAATCAAAAGAGCTAAGAGGGCCTGTTGTGTACAGAAGCTCAAGGATAATCTATGTAAAGTCCAATTCAGAAGGACCATTTGACACAGTTTTCAAAAACATTGATGACATCCTTTAGGATAATCTAAATCATCTCCATTGTAGCATACTGAATGAACTAACAGATGAAATTGAGCGGCCACTAACAAGGATGTTTAATCAATGTGTAAATAGGGAGATACCTGTGTCTGGAGTTTTCAGACATTCAGAAGAGGAGAGGAGGGGAGCGTCTGCACAAGCACAGACACGCTGTTTTGTAGTCTAAAACTATGCAAAGTCTTGGATTTTGAAAGAATACTATTTAATGATGTGGAGGCAAACGTGAATGTGGAACAGCAGTGGACGCAGTTAGAAGATTTTGTGTAGCTGTCTAATGCCAGCAATGTTTTTATAAGGTGATCATTCAGACTTAACTTTCTGCTATGTCCATGCAGTCTCTAAATGTACTTGACGTCATTTAGTTCAAAGGACACAAGGATTAACAAATGTTGTGTAGTTAACATTATTGTTATTTCACCATTACCTGGTCTAAGCCAATTGTAAAGGCGGCAATGACACCACCCTTACAGAAATACTCGTTAGATCTTAGCATAAATAGAATTTGAATGTCTAAGATTTCAGCCTCAAAGCCCCCAGTGGCTTATCCCCAATACTAAGGCTGTCTCAAATCTATACTGTGCAAATAACGTCTTCTGGATTCCTGCCAGCTCTCTTGTCACATCTTGCTCTTTCTAGTGTTTCGGCTCTTTTCAGGGCATAACCTGAAGACTAGTAGCAACTTGAAATACACCAGACACAAAAGAGTATTTGTAAGACACAGAGAGAGATTTTCTTTCAGTGATGAGATTTCAAATGATAGGTATGGGAAACATCTTCCCCCCTTTCTTTTTTCTCTTTTTATTTATAACTGTTTCATTCCCATTTCACCATTGGATTTGCAGGCTTTGTGCCAGTAGATATATATTTTAGATATATACCACTGAAAATACCTTGGTCACTGAATGAATGAAAAATACACTGTGTATGACTAGTGAACAGCTATACGCATACTTTCTCTGGCTGACCTTGCTGACAAGACCTGTTAGTCAGCGTGGGAGCCACTTGGAAGGGCAAGAGATAAACAATTACAGGTTTATGTGCCTAACCTTGCTGGCAAGCAATATCCTGGAGACATTAATAAGATGTGAGATTGCAAAACATCTGGAGAAATATCAGCTGACAAAAGCCAACTATTTCTGATTCATAAGAAATAAATTGTGTCTGACAAATCTGGAAATGGAGAAAAGCAGTAAAAATCAGACAGTGGACTGGCACTTTGGAAAGACTTGAAGAGAAATTGCAACATCAATGTTATGTGTAAAGATTTGTAAGTACATCTGTAGAGACGACTTTAATAGCCATGCTCAGATAAGACGACAGGCACTTGGTCTGGAGGTTTCTTTATGCACAGTCTTTAATTAGCCTTTAAATTAAATTAAGACTTTAATTAATCTTTAATGCACAGTTGATCTGTGCTTAGTGGGTTCTGAGCACTTCGCTTGAACTATAATATTTCTAAGAGGACAGTATAAGAAAATGTAACAAGTTTAGACACAATGAAGACAATATGATCTTAATTCTTTAGCTGAATACAGCCCTTCATGGACAGGGTTTTTTTGTAGTTACTTGAACTTCAGAATAGACCACTTGCCCCACCTGTGTCGGGATCCTAAAACGTGCTCATTGTTTCTGTCCCCAACAATAACAAAATCCTTCTGTGTGTGGCTATATCTCAGAGGAAATACAACCTCATGTAACCCACAAACTTCCAGCCAGGGAGGAAAAGGTTATGTATTTAAGGAGAGGAGTTTATTATGCTTTTATACAGTGTCAGATAATCGATTACTATTCTGCAACCTGGAAACAATTTCATATTGATGATCCATGTATGTATGCTTGCAACAGGGCTGAAATTAACATTAAGTTATCCATTAATTTGGATAAGTAGCTTATACTGTACTACAGGGAATTAACTCTAACCACCTACCTGCTATTTTATCTTCCTGGAAAAGGCTGTCGGAGATTTTCTGTGGTGTTCAGGAACCTACAACAGAGTTCATCATCTATTCTGTCTGCTTATCACAGGCTGTAATTTATTAAATGCTTTGATATCCATTGAGATTTAAACTGCTGTGCATGTAAATGAGTTAGTGTGATCTACTTCATCTTGTACCTGTTTGTGGGGAATTATTATTATGTTCTGTATAAAGCACTGAACTGTATATACAGAGTTCTTACATAGAAGCTATAGAAATTATTCATTTGAGTCCTATAAGAAACCAGGCTTACACAGATGTGTTCATAATGTTGATTCCCTGGTTTGATACTAGTGACTTCTTTCTTTTGCCAGCTAGCCCATGATTTTGAGCAACATTTAGTGTAAACCTCAAGTCAGTACAGGTTATTTAGCATAGAAACTGAAGAGGGGCAAATGGGTATCTGCTTTCTAATTTCCCCATTGACAAGCATTTGGGAGCCTGAGCTGACTCCCATGAGAAATTCTTCCCTCCCAGCTGTCGTCCAAAATCAAGAAAGTACTCGAGCATATATTAGCCTTAGGCAGGTGCCTCAGTCCTGCAGATTTTCACAACTTCTAAGATTTTTTTTAAACATATGCCTTCCAATTGCAGTTGCTTTCCTCAAGCAACTTTATAAATCCTAAATTCTGAGCTTCAATTCCACTTCCACTCCTGGAGGAGACCAGAGTTCCAGTCTTACATCTACCAGTGTTATCTAGCGTTTGAGGGATGCCTCCCAGTGGAGGCATCTGAAAACAGAGCATGATGCTTTTTTTTCTAGCTGTGAAGGATGAAGTCTCTTCTATAATGATGAAGTTTCTTCCATAAATTATAGTAAACCAGTAAATCTTTTTTTTTCCTTGTTTTTTCTCCCAGAGAAAAAACATCTGCCTATTGCAGATGGTTAGCATAGTTTTTGACACAGGAGAAAGCTTATAATGATGCTATGCAGAGATAAGAGGGCTGTGTGGTATAAAACTACTTCTGTATTTCTCCTTAAGAAAGCCTACATTCATCAGTGTTGGAGAAAGCAATTTCCCATACGTGCCTCAGAAGGGTGGTGTTTGAGGATGAATGTATTTCCCCAAATGATTAAGAGCTGGTGTTTGCAAAGCACTTCATTATCTTTGGATGGGAATGGATGCAAATTTAAAAGTACTGGCAATGATTGCTTTGAAATACTTACTCACAGCTATTGTAGGCAAACAGCATAAACCAGCGAGTGTGACTATTGTTCAGGTAAGAATGTAAATTGGGAAGATTTTTTTCAGATGATGTCATCATTTAGTTCTTCTCTTGGCAAAACCACTCACAGAAGACAAAACAGATTTTGCATAATAAAACTGTTTGCTAGGTGTCAGATCTTACCAACCCCGCAAATGGTTACTGCGAGCACGATAATTCCTGGTAACCCTGGCTGGACAATGATGCAGTTCTATGTCATGTGTATACCCAAACACAAGCTTTAATTGTGCTGACTTTGAAATCGATGGCACAATAACTAGCATTTCAAAAACTCACAGTCCTCCATTTTTGTTGGATTTATTCCTAGTTAAACTTCTGCTTCTCCTTTTATTCTCTACCCCATTATCTTTTATCTTTTTATGAGGACAATGAATGTCATTTTGTGTCATCATTACACTTCCTCTCAAAAAGGCAGAAATGTCTTCTCTTCTTTATACTGCGGGAAACCAACATAGTTATACAAACCCAGAGCCAAAATAATCATATGCTGATAAATAGAGACCTAAACTACCTCATGGACAAGTAACTCCAATCTGGATTTTTTCCCCCAAATGGGAAATGTTCCAGCAAGAGAGGGTAAGCAAAAATCGTGTACTGAATTATAAATGTGAAGTGCTAGCAAACTGTTCAGTAATGTGCCATCATGTTAAATACATAAGATATTAACAAAATTTTTCTTTGAAATTTATATGCCAGTGCCATGATTTTTAATATGGATACAGTAAGATACAAATTGATTAGAAATTTAAAATGTTTTATAACTTTAAAACAAAAATGTAGTGAAACATTTTCTCTCTGGCTTTGTGTTTAAGACTTTTTTTGTATAATTGAAAATGCAAGACTTCTGCATAAGCGGGTAAATTAACTGGCTAGCATAGAAACCATACCCAGAAGCTCTAACAGGTGGAGTCCTTCTACTTTACAGATGAGGGTAAATCAATGTAGTTCGGCGTCAATCAAGATCCGTCTCCAAATTCACTCTTGGGCTCAATAGCACTAGAACGTATGTCCATCTTATACATTCAGCACAGTACAATTACTGATGGGCATACTGTAAACTGTATAACAAGTTGGCTCCTAAATTGCTAATACGTTCAATATTGCACAATAACATTCACTTAACATTCAAGTACATCCCAGTGAGATGTAGAGTCTGTGCTTAGAGAGAGACATTTGAGAAATACAAACACAGATACTAGTACCAGAACAGGGGTGGCTCTTTACCAGGAAGTATTTCTTGAGATGTATTATGTAGTTTTTCCATAGAGATAAAAATCTGGAAACTGCTGAATGGACTCTCCATTTCTTGATGATCAAGGGTGGGGGAGTGACTTTCTGGAAGATATTTGCTAACTAAACACATTTTGCTGACTGTATGCAGAATTGAGTGGGTGAAATTCTGGGGGTTTTTGTTGTTGTTGTTTTGTTGTTTGGGTTTTTTTAAATGCAGGTGTTAGATGAGATGATCTAATGGTCCCTTCTGGCCCTAAGGCAAATCACAGCCTCCACTTGACAATATTCATGGAGCTCTCTCAAACCCTTTTTACCAGGCCTTTGGGGAAGGAGGTTCCTAATGGGGAAGAATTTTATAGAGCAGAAGAGTGTTTGCCAGCAGAAATATTTGCTGTTGGCGGTTATTTTTTGGGGGAGGAGGGGAGGTTTGCCAAGGTTTTTATTTGAAATGTCTTTTAAATCTTCATTAAAGATGCCTGTGGCAATATTCAGGTATATCTTTGTATATTTTGCCCTGGAAAAAATAAATAGCTTTTTTTTTCAAAACAGAGAAACAAGAGTTCCCATATTATTTCATGGCAGAGGTAAATTTCATCTCATATTTGTGTGTCTCAGGTTAAAAAATAAGGGAATACGACTAGCATCTGTCTCGTGTCACCTTTCTTGGAAGCGATGCTTTCCAGCTTTGCTAAATTCGTCCATCTCTTGAGCAAAATGTCAGAGATGTAGAGAACCAGAGCTGTACTTCTGTTAGCTCTGGTTCACCTAAGAGGACTGTGGACTGCTCACTTTTGGAAATCATGGCCATTTTTTAAAAGCAGACCTAGAAACATTTGTGAAAGTAGCACAATATAATGGTGTGATTTGTAACCATGGATAAGTCATCAAATATACAACCTGCCAGACAACCAAGGTATTAGATAGTCCATTGTACAGGTTATGCACAATCGCCAGCTGGCTCGGTATCCGCAAAGCAATCTGGAAAACCTAGGATGGCTTGTGGGTAGGAACACTGACAAAATGTTTGCAAGCCTTTTGCACCGTTTATCCATTCATAATTTAGAAATGATAATAGCTTTTTGGAAAAGACTTTACTTATACCCCTTTCCATTCAGTATGATACTTTGAGCAGAAGACAGTGTAAGGAGCCATGCTGTGTCACGCAATCTGTCACTGAAATGCATGAATAGCGCCCATGTCAGCCTTTTGTCCCTGGCCACAACAGAGACAACTGGCTCTCCCACGTATAGGTGCTGCTGGGGTGGATTGTCCTCTGAAGAGACAGATGTCGTTAACGAATCATATACAGCAGGCTGGGTGGCTTGTGGGGCTTACAATGGCTGCAACATCCACAGGCCATATGTAGTGATCTCATTAGTTTCTTGATTGCCTCCTGCACAGGCTTTGGAAATATTTAAAAGTGCAAGTTCAAAAGGGAAAGTAATGTATCATGTTTGGATTTTCTCCTTTGGTCATGCAAAGCAAACAGAGAACCTGCTGAGTTTGGAAGCCAGAATTTTTAGAGACTAGGGCATATCTTCATTGTGGATCTGTTAAATGGCTTTGCTTCACACTGTATTTCACTGCTGTCTCCCACGGTCAGAGTCCAAAAAGATATTGAAGACATGCAAAGTCCTTTGGGTATTTTCAACCTGAGATATTTATCCACTTGGTTCTGATTCAGCCCCAGCAGATGTTTATCTTCTGCTAGGAATTTAAGGGAGACATCTGCAGAATTCCTGGGATGTTCAGCTTTGGATACAGCTGTGAAGAAAAACACACCATGTGGATAATGTTTAATTGTCCTCCTTTTAGTATTACTTCTCTGTTCTTGGTTTCAAATGAGTGTTATAGGCACAGCCACATTCTGCATCTCAGTCTGGTGGGGTGGTTTACCTATAGTCTACTTTGATAACTTTGGGAAATCTTTTATCTTGGTGCTCAGCAGCACTTTGCATTGTTTCTCCTCCCTGTTTTCATCAATGGGAAGTTCCATTCCAGTCCACTTTTTATGCTGACTACAATTTCCCAGCTTCTCAGAAGAGCTTGTTTCTGCCTGAACTGGGCAGCCCTTTTACAGCAAACACCACGTGGAGAAATTTTCCTGGGCAAGATTTTTTGCAGAGGCAACATCTTTGTTTTCAGAAGGATATATTCAATTGCAATTGGCAGCTTTGAAAACCATGGTAGACCATTTAAATTTTAACTGTTAAAGCTAACACAAACACAAGCTGTTATATTTCTTACCGACAACTGAGTATCTTTAAAAATGATGCAAAGTAAAAGCAGAAGCATCTTTGATGCTTTGAAAAACAAAAGCGTCAGTAAACGTCTTTCTAATCTTATTCTTACTAGATAATTTACAAACTCTTTAGTGCAAATGCGCACTGTTGTTTAGAAAGTGTGATTAGATATTAATTGTTTAGTGGTAATTACAGACAACAATTAGTAGGAAGAGCATTCTGTAAGGATCTTTCTGTTTTACCTTCATTGTCCTGCTCTCTCAGGTGGTTTCCCTAGTGGGTGTAAAAGTTAATCTGAAAACTTGATTTTGGATACCAAACTTAACTGTTCCTAGAGGAGAATGATGGTTGAATTATTAATGGCTGATGTCCAGTTCAGCTTTTTCTGAGCTTTACTGTCTTTGTAGTTCTGAGTTCAGTCACCATGGTCCTTATTGCCTCCCATCTAAAAACTATCAGTATAGCCCTGAATTATTCTTTTTGTTCACCACAGACTGTCTTTCCAGAGGACAGCATTCATCCCTTCCACCTACCTTACAGTGCATTGCATTCCCTCTATCTCCCAATGAAAATGTCCATGTAGACTGAATTTAGGATTAGTACAGAAAAATGGTACGGTTTTAGTGAAGTATGACAAACAGTTCTCTATCTGATGTATTAATTCTTCCTGTAAATGTTATACCCCTGTATCTAAATTGTGGTTGCAGACCACACTGGTGTGGCTTTGAAAACCGTCACAGTGGTGGAAACTTCTGAAGTTTATGTCTGACTAGCAGAAAGCAGCATAGTGTCCAAAACCTGAGGGCCAGCACAGCTTTGCTGCTTCCAAGTGGTGGTAACTGAGGCTGGAGTCGTAGCCCTTGTGGGTGTATATATTCCTGGTGGGATATCCCAGGGCAGCACATTAAAATTGGCTGCAGTATTTGCCATTTCCTGGCTGCTCTTTCCCTTTAAAGAAGACACAATCTATGCCTTTGACATAAGACTAAATACTTTTATGTAAATATTTTCCAAGTGGAATTACTCATTATTAACGCAGACAGTTCTGAAGGCAAATACAAACAACGTGTGTCAGCAAAAACATTATTATTAAGGAATTCAGACTTCTAACCACATTATGATTCATAGAGCACCTGACTGATTTTTTTTGCTACTCAATTTCTTTTTTCCTCTTCACTAAATGTGAAAATGTCTTATGGGGCCTGTTTCCTCTAATTATGGAACTGAATGATACTATAACAGAGGTTTACCAGAAGGCTTGTGTTGGTGTCTGATAAACTGGAAGCACGGGGGACGATTCCTTGGGCAGCATGTCTGGATAAATGTTGTATAAGTGGAGGAGAGAGGGAACGGATGACATTAGGTTAACATAAACTGAAACAGAGCTACAAAAGGTCTACCTGAAATGAAACTGTGTGGTGAGATGGGAAGGCAAGCAGCGCCTTTTTTACTGTAAAGAAGAGACGGCAAGGCTCATCTTCAGTGAAACCTGATTGAAGCCTGCACATTTGAGTGCTTTCTGGAGCGTAGCTTTGACTGCTAGTGCCTTGGGTCAATGGCTTTCTGCATACATGTAAGGCACGAGGAAGGTGGTGAATACTATGGTAAAATGAAGTAGTTAAATAGTCATTAAATAAATTCTGAATTCCCCTCTAGTTTACCCTCAGTTTTTCAGACTGTACTGAGAAACTCGCTTGAAAGGAAGGTTAGGGTTTTAGTGCAGGTCTGAACTTCATTTCACTGGCAGAGGGATAGAGCAGAACTTCCTCCTGTTTAGTTGCTGTTGTGTTAGTCTCACTGTGCTGCAAAGAGTACTTCTAAATTTTTACATTTTTTTTCTGCCTTAAGAATGCTTTGTATGGAATCACATCAATATAGTAATAGATTTTTACACTCTTTGGGATGGGAGAAGAAGAAAGGATGAAAGATATATAATTAATTGCAAATAATCTTGTCTAGAATGTTTTAAGTAACTAAATTTGTTTTGTTTTTTTTTTGTTTTGTTTTCACCAAATGAGTCTACTATGCTCTGTGATACCTTCATGTCTCAGGTCTCTTAAATCACAGCTGAATCTCTTTTATGAGGCCGAAGGGAAAGTTGAAGGTTATGTTCCTTGCTTTCTTTTGTAAATATGTTACAGTCCATTTCATCTAGAATCTGGCTCTTTTCACAGCTGGTTGTTGAGTCAGTTCTATAAGCTGTACTGTGATTTAAATCACTTAATATCCTGTCTTTTTTGGGGAGGGAAATGGTTTTTTTTCAAATATGAAGAACACTAGCATTCATATAGATGTAGATTTTAAAAAGTACTCTGCAGTTTCACTGGATATCTAAAACTATGTTATATTTCCTTTATAGATCTGGTATGTGCAAAATTAAAAAAAAAAAAGTCTTCATCTAATCCACATTTTAAAAAAATGACTACGTATTCAGGTTTAGAGTAATACTCACATCAAACAATTCTTTCACTGCTTAGTTTATATCAAAAATATACCAAGTTTCATCAGATTATTTTCCAACTCAAATGAAGCAAGAGGACAGGAAGGTATATTAAGATGAATGATGCTTGTTTCAGAGAAATGTATGACTGATACACTTTTCATTGCCTGAAACTCTTCATGTTCTTATTTCTGTGAAGTCATTTTCCTCTCTAGGTATGCTCCCTCAGTGCTAATCAGTAAATCAGCTATCAGACCTTATGTGGAGACCCATAAAATAACTGCAGATTAATTTTATCGTCTTGTTTTGTGTGCAAACTTAATGATTTGAGGAGGTGGGGAATTTTGTTTTCTTCCTTCTGCTTTTTAGTAAAAATCCTTGTTTCCACAGATTTCACAGGCTCTGTCAATCTGAATTCAAGCATTTTGCTTACAGAGCTGAATTACAACATGTTGTTTGAAATCAAGTGGGTAATGAAGTCAGTAGAAGGAAACAATACCAGTCCACTTACTGGAAAGATCCCGAGTGACACCTCTCTGTGCACTTGGGGCTGCTTTGCGTCCATCAGACATGCACTGCAACACTTACTCTTGTCTCAATTTGCCAAAACTGCTTTAAGGTCTTTGACTCTTGGGCCAAGTTCAGAGATTTATGGAAACAACTGAATTTCCCAGACACAGAAGTATAACATTGATGTTTTTGCTATTTGCAAAACAGAAGAAAAGAAAAAGGCACACTGAGAGAAGCACCATGGTCTTGCATGTACGGTATTTACCAGTGTTTGTGGGGATGACCTAAACCTTGCATGCTTTGCTGAATTTATCTATGAAGCTTAAATCAGGATCCTGTTTTATCTGCAGCTGAAGCTGACAGCTGGTGAGGGAGAATAAAAAACCTTTGGGGTTTTGGCCCATCATTAACTGCTTTATAGTGAAAGCTTCTAAGCGTCTGAGCTTAAAAATGCAATGTGTGTCCTCCAGTAGTACATGTTAGCTCTTGATTCGTACATCTTTCATTTTCTTGCCAGAGGGGTAGGTGGATTTGCTGTGCTGGGGAATATGACTAAACTTGGCCTGAAACTTAACAAATTGTACACTCTTTGCTTATAATTATTAAACCACAGATTAGCAGATCTATCTTTGAATCAGCAGCAACCCTGAGACTGTTTTCTGCACTAGGAGGTGACATGAGTAGGTGATGGAGCAGAAGGAGCAAAACTCTTCATCATGCAGCTCTGAGGAGCCCATCCTCCCTCTTCATCTGTCAAAGGTCTTGTTTCCACTCAGGTCATTGTTTTTTGCTACAGCAGTCTTCCAGTGCCCCAACATCTTTTTCTATAAAACGTTGCTTTTTCTCCTCTCTCCCCTCCCAAATCAACTTCTATGGCTTGGTCAGCTTTTCTGCATCTTTTCCTTTTATGAAATGACATTGAGTCCCACAAATGTCCAGTGTTTTCTTCTTGTGCAGTCAGAATAAATAGGAATTATGGCAGCAACTCCATGGCAGATAGAATCCATCCCACAACACAGAATGGAAACTGCTGAGACAACCTGGAGATCCACAAAGACCAATATAGCTCCTGTGCTGCAAAACTGTGGCATCACTTGTACAGTGATTTGTCGTCCTGGGATTTCTCTGATCATTGACCAAATGAATGCATCCTCCTTCTATTGTATTTTCCATCCAGTGTGTATCTTTTCCAGATAGAAATGTTGCTGAATCCCTGTAAATTCCCACTGTGCAGCTGCAGGCTACTGCTTTGGTGCTGTGTAGACAAACAGCATTGCTATTTTCCTGGATGAATGTAACTCCTTATTCCCCTACAACTTGACTTGTTGACAATATCAAGATAAATTCCCTCTACATTTCATTTTAGCTTTTTTTTT
>VYXH01012778.1:82304-133053 GCA_013397275.1 Burhinus bistriatus | reverse complement strand
TTTTTTTTTTTTTTTGAGTGCTATCTGGCATGCCCAGTCAACTTCCATCTGGAGATTTTTAATTGGGAAGAAGGAAGTGGCAAATCTTTCCTTTTAATTGCAACATGACAGTAGAATAAAAATAGGATATCAAATATGTTATATCTGCTAGGGCTAGGGTTGATAAGGCTCATCTTCTGGGTCTTCATTTTCAACTGCTTTCTGTGCAATGAAAAGTAGAACTTGTCCAATTTTTTTTTTTAAAGAAAAGTAATAACCAGAACATAGCGATGATAGTTCAGGAAAGAAGTAATGTGATGCCATTGAGGCCCCATGCAGCCCAGTGCCCAATTACTGCGAAGAGTAAGTCCAAAGAATAGTGGCAGAAGAACAGAACAATGAACTGCTCCCCACGTGCTCTCATGGTATAGACAAGTCAATCCATCATGAGTGCACAGCCTAGCATCTGGGAGATCCAGATGATACACACTGTAGTTTTCCTGTATCAGCAGTAGCGTCTCTATTGTTGCCTTTTAAAAGCGCTTTTCTAGCAAGGCCTAGGGCATGATTGAAATGCTTGTTATTGCGATTGCTCTGGCGCAATCAATCTTCATGCGTGATACAAGGCCAACCTGGTCTCAGGCTCTTTATCTGCCCCTTCTGCTTGCAATTGTTAAGAATGCACTTACTGACCTAAGAGCTAACAATTTCTTTTATGTGAACCATATGCATGTACCACATAGTGAAGAGAACATCTTTTAATTGTGATTCTAATTGCTCAATGCAAAAATATTTGTTTTAACTGACTAAATCCCAGTCAAACCTTCATCTTGGTAAGTTTATGGCTGTTTTTTTCTAATGTACATTCCTGCGGATTATTTTGCAAGCCATCCCATGGGTGTGTTGAGCATCCAAGCATCCTTGCAAACAGTTACTGCAGACGTATAGCTATAATTCAGGTGAATCATCATTCCCCTTGCTAAAGTTTTACAGCAAAAAAATATTTGGGTAAATACAAATGGGAGAGGTCTATTTAGGGATCAGAATAAAAGCAACCTAGGTTTGTCACGCAACGAAGAAAACGGCCTTAGATATGCAGTTTATTTAGATTTAGTAAGTTCACAGCTGGGCAGTATATTTAAAAGTTAAGTGCTGCTCTATTGTCAAAATACTCAGGGCCTGACTCTCTGTCAGTGTGTATCAACAGAAGCCCTTGAATAGGATTTCTGGAGTAGAAAGCTGGTGTAACCAATCATTTGCAGGAACACAGTGTGTTTGAATCTCTGTTGCAAGTGGAGAAGGGTTAATGTGACCTCAACATACATGGTACTGACCTGGGTAGCTAGAGGATGCATTGACTCAGAGCATGACTGCTGAGGCTCTGGAAACTCCAACTATAAACAAACCCCACATTTGTTCCTGCAGATATCCAGCTGTCCTTTCTCAGTCCTGCACTATGAATATGCTTAAAAGTGCTTTGACATCAGGAGATGCTTTAAGTAATCCGTTGTATTATTTTGAACTTAGATAAAACCCGTCTGTGAAAATTTGTATGTGGGCTGTGTGGTCCAGAAGACATGAGGCAAAAACTGTCCTGGCACAAATCTCATTTGATCTGGTGAATGCTTATTGTGGTCTTGGAAACAGAAACAGAACAGAATATTCAGCTGCCCATACTATCACACCTAAGGGCCTCAGAAAACGCAGGAGTGATGTGAAGAAGGAGAAAATTCCTTAAACCTGAATTTCAGGTCTGGCAAATTGAAACGCCGAACTTGCTGCTTCTTCCCAGACTGTGACTGTTTTATTGTCATCCTTTTTTGTCAACTCTTTTGCCTTTTTCTTTCTGTCATTTGCTGGTTCATTGACCAAAATGCTCTCGTTCTGCTTGGAGTGTTTATATAGGCTCATGTCCACTAATTTGAGTAATTGTAAGTACCACTATCCTAGAGTGCTCTCAGTTTGTTCGGAATCCAACCACATAATTACTTGGTGCAGGAGGATTGACCATATCATCCTCTGCTGTGTTCAGAAAGCTTCAATTTGCTTTTGGAGGAAGAGTGAAGCAATTGGAAGATCTTACTGCTAATATACACAGCTCTGTGTCCTGCTTTATTTTTATGACCTTAGAAAATTTGGACTTGTTTACTAGTCATCCTGTAACTCTTTGCCCCATTCTCTTTCCCATGCCTTTATAAACAAAGAAAATTCTGCTAAAATATCACCTACACTCAGGAAAATCTGATACAGCATTGTGACGAGAATAGATTTTTTTAAAGAATGATATTTCTCATCTAGTAATACAATATTCAGCTCCTGTAACTGCTTCCAGAAGAGGATTTCACAGATAAATTCCTTGCCTCTTGCCACCCCAGTCATTTGAGGAAAAGGTTGTCCCCATTCTGCAGAGTGAGGAACTGAAAGAAGAGACAATGACAGTAAATCTGTGGCTGACTGGCAGATGTCAGTTCTCATGGCTGCGATTCCTGGCCCAGCTCTGCCTTTCCAAGCTGGGTTTTGCCTCTGCATCACCCAGAAACTCAAACCAACAACCACACCAGTGGCTGCTGAGAGCACAGGTCCTCTGCACAGAGGTTGTGTCACCCACATTCATGCGATACCTGTTACAGCCATTCAGACCTTTGCAGCCAAGCTGAAGGCCACCTGTAACTTCGTTATTTACGTTCACAGACAAGCTAGCTTTCAAAAGGAGTTTTTCCACCTTGTTTTAGGCCCTTCTTTAGTCCAAGGGAATAATTCTACAGCAGCCCTAAAGTGGATGTAGAGTAATCAGCTCTGAGTATTAATGCAGCCCAGCCTTCTTGGTTATATTTCCTTGACAAAACCCATTGCCGGTCAGCAGTTTCACCTGGTGAGGGCACTGAGCAAGCAGACCACCCTTCCCTCGCCCAGCTGCAGTGGAGGGGGAGGTCTGCAGAAGGAGGGTCTCTGTTCACCCCTCACAGGGCTCCATCTTGACACTTAGCTGGACATTTAGCCTTTAAGAGGGACTTGTGCCTGAAGCACAGACATCCCATTCATCACAGCTAACTGTGAGGGATTCTCCAGTAGGAACCACGCTGTTCGAGTGCGTGTCTGTTGCTGGCTTGCTGCTCACATAGAAAATACTCACTGGCCGCACCTTTCCTCAACACACTTTACCTTTAGCTGCTCTTGGGAAACACGGAGTAGTAGGTTGCTTCCTCTGGTAGCTTTATGTGTAAGACTTTTCAGAGAACTGTTATTGCCAAATATCTTTAAGAGATGGAGCCACAGATTAGAAGTAGACAGAAAGATTTCTATACAGCCCTGGATCAGCACTTCAGGTACAACAGAGACTGAGGTCTAATATGTGACTTCATATTAAAGTCCTGACTTCACCACATGCTGCTGTTTTGGGTTTGTTTTTCCCAGTCTCTCCCCATGCAGGATACTGGACGCTGAGGCCAGCCATCATCTCAGAGATCTCACTCCAAACATAAAGCGACCAACACCAAGTTTATGTAGTGTTCAGTAACGTGGTGGCTGACTCTCCCTTTTTGGATGTACTTTCTCTACCTACAGACAGTAAGTGGTGAGTCCCGCCATAAAGAAACCAGGTTGTTAACCAAGAAAGTTAAGTAACTTGCCCAAGGACGCACTTTGAAGTGGCTGGTTCCACCCAGGTGGATTTTTGTGGTGCACCACTGAAAGCAGTACAGTTCAGCACAAGCAGAAAGGATCACCTATACAATCTTTTAGCAGTGTGCTACAAAAGTCAAGTTTTCTATATTAAGCAGAATAGATCCTGATTGCTTTGTTTCAAGGGATTAGAAATTAGTTCAGACTGAAATGGTAACAGGTGGAAGCAAAACTTACTGTGTTTCTCCTTTGCTCTACTGATACTCTACAGTTGTGTAATCGTGAAGACAATTTTAGACTCTTTTGTACTCGAGAATACAGTAAGTTATGTTTTACCTGTCTGTCTCTGGAGAAGAAAAGCTTTAATTAAGTCTTACTTTAATTATGTCCCATCTATACAGTACCTAATGCATTATGAGAGTATGACATTTGCTATTTGCTTGCCTTCTGGGAAGGTTTAGGTGCTGAATCCTCTAATACTGTATAAAGTTTCAAGTGCTATTATTAAAAGAATATGTGAAACAAGATTCTTAATATATGCATTGTTATAATAATTGCTAAGTAGTGGTGAAAACCTGAGTGATTAAAGTATGATCTGGAACTTTCTTCTGAAATAATAGAATTCTGTGTTCATATAGAAATTCCCCAACACTGGTGATCCTGGTGATCTGCTGGTATGGCTGGTGTCCTGGATCAGAGCCTTATTTCACAAAACTGAGTATTGCACCAGTCTCATTGGTAACAGCATGCATTACCATTCTGTGCTGTTCCAATACATAGTTCAATTAAAAAAAATCCAATCTTTGCAGGTTGTCTTATCTTAATTAAGCTAATGAGAATGTCATAGTTTCTAATATTTATTGAAAATTATGTCCTTGAAATGAACTTTCAAGCATTATTTTATTATAAGGTGTGAGTGCTTATGACCAAGAGACTGATAGGAATGTGCGTGAACAAAACCTTCAGCTTTTCTAGAGGTCCTTAATCTCCTACGCTGAGCATCTGTTACTCTTCCTCAACCTAACTGTTCGCTTAATAGAAATTTAACCTGATAAAGGTAATAAGAATGATCAGCCATGGACCCCTCTGTGTCTCACCCAACTTCTGTAACTTAATCCTCAGTGAGAAGTCCTAGAACAGCAGTAGATGTTTTAAATATTTTTAAATATCTACAATGGGGTTTTAGATGTTATCTACAAGGGAAGAGTGACACATGGATACTTTTTCTCTATTATATAGTTTTTCTATATTCTTTTATATTTCTTTTCAAGTTGTCACAGCGTGACATGTGAATCTGCTTGGTTATAAGGTAAGCCAGCATGCAGCAACTAAAAATGACATTTGTCTCAATGCATCAAAGTAAATATTGTTCACTGGAAGATGATGCATCTCTCCAGGGCAGCAGACTGACTCCCCTGAAGGTGAATGTGCATCCACGCAGGATGCATAATTTGGATTGTTTTTGCTCCACCCCTGTTTACTTTTGCCCTCCAGTCAGTTATGTTGTCCAGACCCGTTTGTAGTCAGTTGCATTATCCCACAGCTTTTGGTGTTTTCCGCACATGCCTGTCTTCTGCCTTGAAAACCTGAACTCTCAGACCATGCCCTTGCAAAAGAATGGTCTGAAGCTTTTCATATCCACCATGTTTAGTCTTATTCTCCTCTTCATGAGAAGATTACTACCTTTCTGACAGCAGCGATTTGCAAGGCATATGATTCCAGCAATTCTGAATACAAACTCATATTTAAAATATCTTTTCCCTTTTCACATGATATTAGGCCACAAGAAAGTGATAATATTTTGCAGGGAAAATTGAGAAGTGATAGTAAGAAGTCCATGGACACTGATATTACAATGAACTTCCAAACTGATGTTAATGCGGAGTAATATGACTTTGTGCCTAACCAGATTTGTTGAAGGTATGAATTTGGCCTTGGACAAAAACTAATTGTTATTTTTTGAAAAATCTTTTCCATATTTAGCACTGTTCAGGGCCTACTTAGAAGAATGTAATAGTGTTGCAAATACCTTGTTGCAGGAGTGTGTGAAGCAGATAATAGACCAACAATGTGTGCATCTTAGCTTTAGGGAACTGATCTGTCAAAGGGTGTCTGTCATCTCAGCTCTTGGTATTTCCATAACATGCCCTGTGTTCCAGTTCCAGTATCAGAGATTTTGTTCTTTCAAAGGAGGTACAGACAGATGACATCTGAACTCCCAGTAGACTGATGACATGGAAGCATTTCTCAGAGCACTGCTTACTGAAAAAGAGGGGATTGGTTTCTAATATCCCCAAATCCCTTGCTGTTGCTCTCAAGAAGGTAAGGTGTTAATGCACAAGGAGGGTGATTGTCTTCCTCACTCATTCCGCTACTGCACAGTATCAAGGTCTTGGAATCAAATCACTGCCATCCAAAAAAAAATCAAATATCTTTTGTACACATTCTTTTGATTACAAGGCCTCGACTTCGCTATTCAGAAGCATAAAACACATTAATAACTGGGCATGTTGCTTTTGTTAAGCCCTGTTTCCACTGGGGATATGTCAACATGAGTAAGCAGTGCAATGCAGCAGGAGTGGTGTAGTGGGATGTAATTGTACCAAGGACCTGGCATCCATGCTGTGAGTTTCAGGGTTTTTTTATACGGTCTTCATGAAGATATGCCCTATATGCGTGTAGGCCTGAATTGGATGTAGTTCCTTCAAGGAAGAGAGCAAGGGATGCAGAACCAGATTTCTAAAGAAAGTCAGAGGAAGAAATGTGTTTTCATAAATATACATTCTTTCCCATACACCATAGCATGGTGGAGTTATGCATGTGCTATGACACTTTTTGGGTGATGCTTAGGAAAATACTATAGGCCAGTGGACTTTAAGTCTGCTGTTATCCTACACTTGCCTGCCCAGAACTGGAAATCTTGAAATGTATAAAAGGAAGAAGGGGAGGTGAAAAGTGATGTAAAATGTACAGAGGTAATCCCACTTTTTGAGCACAAAGGCTGCAGTTTGTCCTCGGCTTTCCTTCTGCCTGCCTACTTCAGTGAGGACCAGGGAGAGTTTGATCATCCAATTACTTGCCTTCACAGTGTTTCACATGGGCAATCTCTGGATTAAAGAAAAATAATTGAGTGGTCAGTGTTCTCACCTAGTTTTTAAAAACCTGTAATAAGCCTTATTTTAATACTTCCACCTCCTGGTTTCTGGCATACTGGTTAGATGACATATCCTTTCTAGTGTCCTCTTCAGAGACATCATTCTTCTTGTCTTTTGTCATATGTGTCACTAGGACTCTGCTGGGCTGCTGTTTTAATAAATCGTACACGCTTGCATTCTCATCCGCCTCACCTCCTTCATTTTTAACCAGGTATCAGTTACACTAATAGCCTTATATATCTCCTGAAGATGGTTCTGTTAGACTGGAAACTGGTTCATTGGTGCATAGCATTTGCATAAGAGAAAACCAGCTTTTCACTCACTGTGGGGTTTCTCCTTTGCCTTAGTTCATTTTTGCTTGTGTGTACTACTGTAAAGTTGGTTTTTTTCCCTCTTGTCCAGCTGAATGCCAACAGCAGTTAAGGAAGGAAGGCAGCAAAGAATTGCCATTAGGCACGGTGGAAGTATTCTTTATTGCTTGATGTCTCTGCTTTTGAAGGATTGATTATCTTTCCTTTGATAGCACCCATATTTCTCTCTCTGCCTTCTTTTTTTTTATAGTTTCTGAAATTTCAAAGTAATGCTTTTCCTTTTCACTGTGCTTAGGGCTATTAACTGTCTTAATAGTAAATGTTTCATATGCTTAAGTTTTGTCAATGCAAGGGTTTTCTTGCAGAACTGCTACCAGAAAATCAGTTTAGTGTAGAGCTTTTCTGAGGCTTATTGTGGCTGTGACTTGAATCTCACATGAAGCTTGGAAATAAATCAGTCCTCTTCTTTTGAAAATCACACCGGTACTGTTTCTTTGGAAACATTTGCCAGTGTCTCACATTTAAATAATTGTGAAGATAGATATTGAAGCTAAATAATGGCCAATTGTTTTCAGTGTCCTATAACAATCAATGGCACATCAAGGCTTCATGGCTGTCATCACGCAGCCCATGACAACGCAGGGGATTCCCAGAGTGACAACATGAATAGAGTGCTGACCTTTCTCTTTCCAAGGTTTGCTGCTTGCCACTTGGCAGAAGCAGGAGGACAGGAGCAGGCTGTTACGCATGCTGCCGTTTGCCCTCCTGTCTAGAACTCCTCTTCATCCACCGCACGGGTCATACTGATAGTTCCCTGGATATTTACACTGTAGCACTTCAATCAGGAAGGCTTTTTGTTTTTTTACATAAATACATAAAGTCATGTGGCAAAAGTGTAAAGTTTTCAATGATGCATGAGCAAGGATTCAAATATGGTGTATTTTGGTTGCTTGTAATGATCTAGGATTTTCTTTTCATTTATAGCTGAGGTCACAAATAGTTCTGCAATTCTTCTTCTCTTTTTCTCCCATCCGTACAACCTTTTGAACTCGGTGGGAGTTTTGTCCTCTGTTTTGGTAGGCTACAGATGAGATAAAGGTGAGCAGCTCTCTAATCTTCTATTTCTGCTTGGATGAGGGTGAAAGAAGTCTGGATTTAAGCCTCCACTTCTGTTTCCTTTGGCTTTCAAAGCTCTAAGATGCTTCCTTGTGCTTTTCAGCTGTTAACCTGAGTCAGCTTTGATCTCGTTTGTAGCCACAAGTGTCTCTATGTGGGACAATTATAAATGCAATGGAGGAAGGAAGGCATTGAGGAGCTCGGTTCATGGCCCAGCTAGGTCATAGGCATTGTGCCTTCAAAAGGAGGAAGGCAAGAATATTTCTGTATGTCATGAATATATTTGAGGATGAAATACATGAAGTGAGTGTGATACACTGGGTTATCATAACAGTGCAGACAGAGTCTAGGCAGCTGCTTGGGCCTCTCTTAGTGAAGTATCATAAGGGTAGTTAAAAGGTACCAAGATTGAGCTTCTCATCATAGGAAGCCAAAGAAGGGCAACAAAGCTGGTGAAGGGTCTAGAGAACAAGTCTTATGAGGAGCGGCTGAGGCTACTGGGGTTTTTCAGTGTGGAGAAAAGGAGGCTGAGGGGAGACATTGTCACTCTCTACAACTACCTGAAAGGAGGCTGTAGCGAGGCAGGTGTTGGTCCCTTGTCCCATGTAATAGGTGATATGACAAGAAGAAATGGCCTCAAGTTGTGCCAGGGGAGGTTTAGATTGGAAATTAGGAAAAATTTCTTTACCGAAAGGGTTATGAAGCATTGGAACAGGCTGCCCAGGGAGGCGGTGGAATCACCATCCCTGGAGGTATTTAAAAGACGGGTAGACGTGGCACTTAGGGACAGGGTTTAGTGGTGGACTTGGTGGTGCTAGGTTAACAGTTGGACTTGATGATCTTAAAGGCCTTTTCTGACCTAAACAACTCTATTCTATAATTTATCATCTACTTTGGCCATTTGTGTAGCGGTTTTTTCGTTCCCTTAAGACCTCAGTACACTGAGGGTTTCCACTTCTTAGGAGTATAAGCCAGTCAGCTGTGGAAATTTCCATAGTTGGATGGAGTCAAATTATTAAAATATGCAGCTCTTCTATAGTATAATGGTCTCTCTCTGTGGCATTAATCCTTCTCCTTTTCATACAATGCACTTGAAACGCTGCTTTTCTCTGTAGGCGGCAAGTATTGTCATAACTTCACTTCAAGAACTATTCACCTTTTAAATGTAGAAAACAGTTCTCATTGTACTTCAGCTAAAGAATAATCCCTTTTCTTTCACTCCTTCATCCTCCGTGGTACACTGATGATAAGTGAACTCTCAAGCAGTTACAATTTCACAGGAGCTTTCATGGATTGCAGAGCTCTGGGTTTTTCAGATACTATGCGTTCAATCAGCATCACTTGGAATCTCTCTCTGTTTTTAAATCTAACTTGTTAATGTCGCTACATTCATCCTAAACATTGCATTTTACAGTGTGAATTCTTGTGGTTCTCTCTGTAATAGCTTCTCATTCTTTTTTTTTCTGAGCAGCTGTTGGTAGCTCTCCCTACTGCTGTCAACTCTTAAAACTCTGCATAACAAACTGCAGTTGGGTGAACTTACTACATTAAATTAAGGCTCTGCAAAGTTGGCTTACACTACACATTAGGAACCCCAAAATAAAGAGATATTGAAAACTGAGCCATTCCTAATATAGTGTACAAAACTTAGTTTATACTTCGATCCTTGAATAACTAGCACATTAGAAGCTTTTAAAATAATATTATCTACAAAAATCCAGCTGGTAACATTCTTGATGTGCTGCAAGTACAGAAACAATAATAGCAGTGTTTGTTAGAGCCACATGGCTGTTTAGATCAGATAGAGAAAAAGCACAAGAAAGGCCTCTCTGGAAACGCAGTGATGTTTGAAAACTAATGCTGAGCACTGTAACTCTGCAGACTGCTCTGGAAGTGGATCGGTTGGTAATACATTCTGCTCCCAGCGTAAGCAAAAATTTAGCAGAGAATTATTAATTACATCACCACACCTATATAATAGAGTTCACTGTAGTTATGTAGGAGTCAACGGTATTCAAGCAGTTTCTTTTAATGAAGTAATCGGGCTGCTTCTGGGGCCTGTTTCAGCTGCTAGGGGCGTGCTGCAAATGTAAATGACTGCCAAATGGATTCCTTCTAAATTCCAGCCAATTAAAATACATTTAAAGTGCAGCTGGTGGAGAGCAAAAGGCTTATAATTGCGTAAGAAACGTTTGGGCATGAAACAAATCCCTGAAGTTTGGTGAGCGGCGATTATTAAATAATGCATTTCTGGAGAAGTAAAGCAATCAAAGAAAGAGCTTTCCGAAACTGCAGTCAGAAGCAAAGATGACACTTTTACCACCACCTTAAAAGAGACAAAGCCGGAGTGTGTTTGTTAGGGTGTCAGTTTTCTACCCTTGGCTTTTTAAACCATGCAAGTTTGGCAGCTTGCCCTGTGTGGTGCTGCATACAAATATTGACAGAACAGTGTGGTATTTGTTAACCCCCTTCTTGGGAAGCAAATGATTAAAACTCTGAGGGAAGATCTGAGAACCTCAGACATTATATTTTTTCTCAGTAACACTATAATATTTACAGAATGAAAGAGAAAATAGTGAATGGGGTGTAATGAATGACCTTCCTTTTCTGCTTTGCCTTGTAAGTAAGGAGAGATTTTTTGTTTAATGCTTTAAATGTTATTATAAAAGAGGTTTACAGTTAGTAGCACTGAAAGATGCCATTAACACTTTTGATTTAACCTCATGTTTTGGGAAAAAGCTCAGCTGATAAAGCAGGCTGTGTAAATAGGTGAAAGACATTACCCAGGAAGTAGCTGTGTGCAGTCACTGCGGACGCTGTGTCCGATAGATGCACAAACCTCTACAGCCTTTTTAATACACAACTATATTTGAATGTTTCCAGACATGTTATGCTCATGCCTGCATCTGCCTACAAGTGAGAGGTCAAATTTTTCTGCTTTTAATATGCCTTGGTAAAATTTAATCTTAATCTGTTTAATAGATCATTGGGCTGATTTTAGAAATGGAAACAAAGATCTTTATAGACAGTTCAGAGTTGTTTTTTTCTATGTCATATTTTAGCTGAGAATACTGTCTTTACCCATTTGGTATTAAAGAAACTGTTGAAATTAGGTGAATGAAAACTGTTTCCTATGTTATCTCAGGTTTTTCTTAATTGTATGAGGAAGTAATAAATGAAAACAGAAAAATGTCTTCCAGAACTAACAAGTATTAGTTTCTACCTGTTGTTAGATATTATCATATGAAATCATTTGAAATTGCTGTTTCCTTCCTATTCCAGCATTTCATGGTCAGTCAGTCTGTTTTGGCTTCACTTTTGTTAACTGTGAGTAAAGACTCCTGCAAATTTCATAGCGACAGATCATATTGCAGCAGTAGGAGTTCAGCTAAATGTGCCTTGTTAATTGTTACTGTCCAAGTAGCACAGAGCACGTGCCAGAGGGAGGCTTATTGCCAAAATAAATGTCAATAAAATTATAAAATCAAGTTTTAAAGGCGTTTGTCAAGAAACATAAACATGAATACACATATACTATGAAAATAACTGTAATGCAGTTAAAACCAAGAAAATTCAAGGGAATCAACACTAAAAATCTCTAAATTGAGGGGTTGCTTTTCTTTTTCAAATACCCTTATTGATTTGCAATTATTCACAGAGGGAAATCTATTAAATACACTGAAACTACTTTGGTTGGGTAAGTTCCACTCATCACCAGCCACTGTTACAAAATTAGGGTCAACGTGTATTTAATTGCAGTAAGTATTAAGGAAATAGATAGGTCTGTATGTTTATGAAACATATAGTATACATAAAATAATAAATATAATGTATATAGGTTTCGGCAGCACCTGGTCTGTAACAGCATTAAAGGTTTGATACAAGCCCAAAGGCAGTAAGAGTACAGAAGAGTTAGCTGATCATAAGGAAGTGGGATAGACCCAAACAGCTAAGATTGTGACAGTTTGCTAATACTGATAGAAATTACTTTTGTATGCTGTCTGACTTTTAATAAACTGCCAGGTTAGGGTGCTTTTGAGACCTGCAGATGAACGGTGCAATATAAGTAATTTTTTATTACAAAACACCAAATAACCCTTCTAAAGATGGTAACTGAAGAAGCTGATAGCTGAGTATAGACCCACCAAAAAGTGGGCTGTTAAGTTGTCTTTTTTGATGGAACCTCTGGGCTACCAATGACAAAACTTGTTTCAAACTAAGCCTCTGTCTTAAACAGGCTTGATTCACTCACTATAAAGCAAAAGATGAATCTAGGTCCTCCTGCATAATGACATTTTTCATGTCATTTACTTTTCCTTTATGCATATGTGCAATGATGGGTATATCTTCTAGGTCCAATGATTCATCTAATATATCAGTTACTGTAAGGAAAGCAAGCGAGGTGCTTACAAAGTATCCAAACAAACAGGTGAAGACGATGTATTAGCACTTCTGTATTTCCCTCTTGATCTCATTGTACCAGCCTTTGGCTGGGGTTTAGCTTTTTGCAAATCAGAGCCTCCTTTGCTGCGCGAGTAAACAGTGAGCAAGTGTCTCTTCAGGAAACTCACTGACCTGTAGGCACATGGCTGCCTGGTCTCTGGAGCCTGGTGGAGCTTAAGTGAAGTTACGTATGAAACTTTCCAAACTACAGTGCACTTCTGCACAGGTGTTGAGGAAATAGTTTGGGAATACTTAAAAACTTTTAGGTGTCCCCAAGGTTAAATATCCTTTGGAAAGCTGGTTTTCTGGATTGTTTCCTTGGATATTAGCCCTTAAATTCTGCCAAAACACAGGCAGGTTTCTATTGGGCTTTTCCCCAGAATGACTTGCTGAAAAGTTGTACAACTTCAGTGTGTCTCCACAGGGAAAATTACATAAGGCCAACTGAAGGGTCGGCATAATTTATAATGGCAAACAGATGAGAACTTTCCTGGAGTTTTCCCCTGGGTGGTATTACTCAGTGATTCTGCTACAGTAAAAGCCACTACTACTTCATGTCTTTGGCAGGTCAAACTCTGAAATCTTTGGGTATCTGAACTTATACCCGCCTTTATTAAAAGACTCGCATGGAATCTGTAATGGTTATACTGCCCATAGGACTAGAGAATGGGTATTCGGCTGGTTTCCCGAAAAGCAAAGTGGTCTTTGGTTTCTACATTAAAACATCTATTAATTTTAGGTAGGATTTACTATTCCTTCTCTTATAATTTTGCTGGTGCTCTAGAGAACTCTAGAGGACAGAACCTTGCCCCATACTTATGGGAAATGGTACAGCAGCAGGGGGATGTCAAGCTAATCAGTGGATAAAGATGGAAGTTTCACTCAACCTGAAAGCTAGCTAGTATCAAAACTCCTTCTACCTGGGCAGACTGAAGCCTAGCTAGTATCAAAACTCCTTCTACCTGGGCCGAATAGGTTTTTTTCACACCTGGCCATGCTGATGACAGAACTGGGAAGGATCATACCCTATTCCCAAGTCAGGGAAGGATAAGGAAATCTTGGGGTAAGCAGGAGAGAAGAGGTTGAAAATGCGACTGTGGCTCTTTCAAAGAGTGTCAGAAAGTAATGGGAAGTGAGATCCTCAAGTCTAGATCATGTTCCATGAACACAAATGTTTCTATAAAAAATGGGTCTTCAGCTGCGAATATCTAGCAGGCCATTAGGTGGATTATGCAGGGTGAGAAAGATGAAAGAAATAAGCAGCTATATTCTTGATTTCTGTGTTCATTTCTGTTAACTGGAATTATGTTGCCTGTATTTTGTATTTTGCAAATGAATCCTTCATTTTATCCTTAGTCTTACCACACTCAGATGCCAATAGTTTCAGAGTTATCGGTAAACGTGATGACAACCTTTTCTAATAAGCATGGTGAACATTAAATTTCCATGACCATTCCAGGGTCCTGGAAAGCTCTGACAGGACTTGTTGGGCTAACAGTCTCTAAAGAATCTTGAAAGGTAATTGCATGGTTCTGCATGGACTGGTTTGGGTGATGTTCCATGCAAAACCCTGTATCGTTATGAGTCCTCTACTGATCAGTGCTAGCCAGATAAATATCACTGCAGCAATGTGTAACATGGTGGTGGAGACATCTTTTGAGACTTGAGAGTTACGAGGGAGTTGAGAGTGATGTTCAGAGCATGAACAACTTGGAACAAAATGTCTCTAAAAACCCAAAAGGATGGTTCTTGTTTTCCAGATTAAAAGTGAAAATCTCTAATGTTGATTACTAAGTAGAATTTGTCATTTACACCAAAGTTGCATCTGATAGTTTGCTTGTAATCTTGTGACCTGTGAACTGAAAGCAAGTGCAACTACTGCACTGTGTATTTATAGAGAAATTGTTGGGAGAAACTAGAATAGTACTCATGTTTCTTCAGCTTCATCAAACAGTAAGTTTTGGTCCTCAGCGAGGTGACCAATTCTTTCCTTTTTCCTCTCTTACTAGTAATTTACTTGTAAAGGACAACAAAAGAAGATTCCATGTCCCTTTCTGGTGGTGTCCTACAGCCACACCATGGATTGCTGTTGCACTTTGAGCATGTTTGCTATTACAAAATAAAGCCTACTGGGGCTTCAGCTCTGGGATTTTTGGTTTTGTGGGATTTTTAAAAAGAATTTTTCCATTTTGTTTGGTCAGTCATTGATTTGGCTAGTATTTTCTATGGATCACATGTAGGAAAGTTGGAGGACAAGTTGTTGGGAGGACAGATAATTATTACCAAACATAGGAGTTGTGTAATATGTAGACGAAGAGAAGAGACGCTAAAGTAATATAAATGGTTACACCCTCTAACATGGTTAGTGGAAAACCTAAACAGAACAGTAATGTATACCAGATATGTATATCACAATGAATATAATTTTGATAGGAATCATTTCCAGTAGAAAATAGTAGAAGGTAAGTAGGACAAATCACAGTATATTGCAGGAGATCTCTTACTGGCAGGACTGTGTGAGCACTTGTTACTATTTTTGGAGCTAGTTATTTAGTAAACTTTATTCTTTGTGATACAGTTTTATGTCGTAAAGATAAGGGGGGTTATCAATAGTCATTGCCTAGCCAATGACAAATGATCAATAGTCAGTGACAAAGCATAAACTTAGAGCTATCCTTTAATTACCCAAATTATGGGACTGGCAATACTGGTTCAGGTTGTCCTTCAAAATCTGGAAGTTGTAAGAGCTCTGACAGCCCTCTCTCTGCAGAACTTCACCACAATGGTGAATCTGTCTCTTAATCTATAGTTTTTACAGTGATCATTTCAAATCTCACACTATCCATCTGAGAGCCTATGGATAAACTGAGATCAACCTGCTCAAAGTTGCTTACGCAGTTTGTTGGTGACAGAACAGGCAACTCCCCAGCCTCTCACCTAAGCAATAAAATCATCATGCATACAGTGAAGTTGCTGATGATCCTTTCCTCTCTAGAAAGCAAATGTAATGAAAACAGTATTTTAGTTAACCAGAGTTTGATAGTTCAGGGCAGTAGTCCAGAACCTTAATCTTATTGTGGTAACTAGATCTGATAAATGAGGATATCGTACTTAAATGAAATTTTAAGGCCGTGGTGATCAGTGTGGGTAACTGTGGTTCGCAAAACGGATCCTGGACCTTAATGGAATGATTGTTTCAGACATATACCCTGCCTACCGGACCAAAGTGTTTTTCCTGTCCAAAGTCAAGGAGTTTGTCCCCTTCCTGTCTTCTTTGGCAGGAGGCACTGAACAGGAATTCAGGGTAAATAAATACTTATAAATACTTAAAGGGAGGGTGCCGGGAGGATGGGACCAGTCTTTTTTCAGTGGTGCCCAGTGATAGGATAAGAGGTAATGGGCACAAACTTGAACGTAGGAAGTTCCATCTAAATGTCAGGAGGAACTTCTTTCCTTTGAGGGTGGCAGAGCACTGGAACAGGCTGCCCAGAGAGGTGGTGGAGTCTCCGACTCTGGAGACATTCAAAACCCGCCTGGACGCCGTCCTGTACAACCTGCTCTAGGTGACCCTGCTCTGGCAGGGGGGTTGGACTAGATGACCTCCAGAGGTCCCTTCCAACCCCTGTGATTCTGTAATTTTTATATGACTTTTTCTGTGGTAGCCCGCATGAATGTTGTCTTTGTCACATTAACCCATGAGAACTGTGCCTGGATGGGCAGTTGGACTCATTACTGTAAGCTTTGTTTCTGTAGGGTTAGGCTGTGTCTCTAGACACTGATTTGTATAAATGTGATTGCTCCAAGGAAGGAACTGCCTTTATTTCCTTCATTTGTTGGAAGAAAAGTAATTTACTTCTATTTTCCAGCCTCTCACCCACACTGGGTCAGTTTTGTGGCTGGTCCTAAAGGAAAAGCCAATTCTTTATTCTTTCCAAATCACCCTTCCAGAGAAAATAACAGTAGCTCTGTAGTTCCTACTCTTTCTACTCCATCCCCTCTATGCCTGTAGGGGATATATGCAGAGACACTACCAAGATAATATCTGTATTTATAGTCTTCCTCTTTTTTCAGTCTAGAAGGGCTGTGTACAGCTAAAAAAGAAAGTGACCCACTGCAAAAGACTGTAAGGGAGACAAAATGCATTCCTGGAACCATGTTCACATTCAAAGCAACATCTTTAACTTCAAAAACACTCTCTGACATTGCAACATGCAAGGAGCAACTACTGCTATGCTTGTTAGCACAGGTTAATTTTTAACAATTATTTTATACCTCCTTGATGCTCCTGTGGAGAAACACAGAGCTGATTTTTTTATTCCTTTACCATTTTTGTTGCTAATGCCTTGCTTTCAATATTGCGATGTATGTTTAGCTTTTCAGAAAGGCATGAATTGTTATGAACTCTTGTAACATAGGAATACATGTTACAAGGAATATTTAAGTGTAAAATTTCATGGTTTACAAAATCCTGTAGAGAATAATGTAAGCCTGCTTTCTCTTGCAATCCAAATCCGGTTGGGCTGGGTAAGCACTCGACTGGGAGGTTTGAAGGATTACCCAGGCTGCACAGGTAACAGATATGGTGATCCGACAGCGCGGGCCCCACTCTATCTCAGTGCTGCAGCGTTATCTTTGGATGGGTGGGATGTGCATTTACAGCTGTGCTGTGAAATAAGGTGTTGTGAAGTGCTTTGTGATGGCCTGGCTTGATGTGCCTGATGCAAACCATGATGGATGTACCACTATTGACAGTAAAAACTGAAAGAATATTTTAATCACTAGCTCTCAACGACACAGCTTTATGAGAAGAGAAAGTAAGTCCCCTGTACTGCTCTTGGTCCCCTCAGGAGACTGTGATGGAGTGCCAAAACTGAGTAATTTTGAAACTAAATGTCTGTAAATGGATTCTTTGTTCATTTAAAGGAGATAGAAGGAAGAGTATGGAGGCTTCTCTGGGGAATGTCATGGCTTTGTTGTGCAACACAAAGACTGTGTTTGAATCAAGATGTGGGTACTTCTAACAAGATCTTTTCTAGCAACGAGGCATGCACTACAATTTCTCCAGAATGCAATTTATAACCCTGAAGTTTGTATTAGCTCTTTGAGATTGCCTTCCATCTCTTCTTCTGAGCTAACCTCTCCTCCATCATGGAAGAGCTGTTAATGAGGTGTTTCTTTCATTGATTACTAAGAATTTCACACAGGTTGTACAGTGAGCAAAGACACATTTTCTTTAATGGTAAAACTGTTGATCTTTCTGCAAGGCAGCAGACTGATCTATGTGCCAGGACATTTAATTGGAGGGATTTTTTTTCCCCTACAAAGCTATTTCCTTCATACACAAGAAAAAAACACTAAGGAGGGGGAGGAGGGAAAAAAAGAGCAGAGCAAACATGAGAAAATACTTTATTTTTTATCATTGGAATGGATCCTAAGATGAGATTTTTCGTCATTGCTATATTGAACTTACTTGATGAGCCTCAGTGCAGCTGTGACAATTGGTGTCATCCAAGAATATGCTTTATTGACAGATTGAGGCGGCTTTAGAGAGTAACGTGTTCCTCAGTATGATTTAAGACATCAGAGTCTAGGTGCAGCTTCATTTGGTCTTTCTTAATAGTGAGAGGATCCAGCTTCCTGCAGCAGGTGCTGCATAGTACAAGAAATCCTGCAGTGATACTCCAGGCGCTTGGATAATGTCTTACTCCCAGGGCTTTTCAGTTATCCCAGCCTCACTGCTGCTGCCTGCACCAAGATTTTGACAGTCAGAATACACAAAATTGGAAAACAGGCTATTTCAAAGTGAGAGAGGTACAGAGTGTGGCAGGAATGCAGGCAAGTGGTTGGCCAAAAGTCACACAGGTGACAGTGGCAAAGTTTAAAAAAATAAATAAATAGGCAGACCCAAGTCATCTCAATTGTTTGTACTTTTACAACCGTAACATTACTGTTCCTGTGATTGTGAAGCTCTTAACTAATTTTATTCATCACAGTGACAGTCCTTGTCGTAGAACTTCTTCAAAAGTTGAGCATGGTCTTGCCTTTTGACAGTTGCACAGATTATTTTCTTTGAACTATTATAATCTTTGCTTTGCAAAAGAACTTCCAGAAGTGAATGCTGATTGTATGGAGCTGCTGCTCTCTGCCTCCTGCAGAGCAGCGGCTTGTGGAACACCTGCTGAAGTTTAAGTCAACAGCATAGTTTGCCTTTTGTCAAGTGTTCCTCTTAATAAAGAAAAGGGAATAAAAAGTAATTTTGTGTGACATCGCTCACTAGGCAGACAGCTGCAAAATACATTCTGCTGTGAAATCCTGCTGATACTCTGCAGCAAGTACTTAGGCTATGCATTTGGTCTCAAGGGCCTAAAAATGATCCTCTGCAGTGGGACTACATTTGTCAAAGATTTTAGTAGTTTTGATTTTAGAAAATGACAGTAAGGCTGTCCAGCCTGGGGGGAGAAATACTTCTGCTGGCTTTTGTGAGATCAAGATTCCACCACAAGCGAGAGACCAATAGCAATCTGAAAGGACGGCTGCACTAAACCAGATGAGTCCAGATGCTTGGCCCAGTTTCTCCCCCTGGCTCTGAACCACAACCAGCATGAGAGCTCCTGCTTTTGCCATATGGGACAGTCACTGCACCACACTATGTATGTCTTTTGCAAAACAGAGATGCTAAGACATGCTGGGACTACAAGTAATTGACACGACAAATCTTTTGGGGTCGCTCATTATGAGGGAAAGTATGCCATGCCAAAATTAATTTTGCAAACACAAAATGTAAGGTATTACCAGTGGAAAAAGTAAAGGTGAAATACTCTTGAATGAAATATCTGGATACAATTAAGAAATAGAGGACAAATTATACTGGCAGAAACTTTTGCAGTCCATTTGTGTCAGGGGAGCCGACTTAGACCAGAAAGGAGCTGACACCTATATATCTACATTGTGGATTTTTTTAAAAAAGCACATAAAAAACCAAATATATTTAATAGATGTGGTTTAAAAATAAAGCTACTTTTTTTCAAAATGAGGTATGTATGCTATGAAACTCTTCTTTTGTGACTGCAATTATCAAATGTGATTTTTCTTGGCCTGTCATAGAATTACATATAAAGAATATTGGGATTTCCTTATCTGCAAAATGTAACTTCCTTCATGCAGAGTGAGTGGTAGGAGTACAGGACTGGAAAAACTGTCCATTTTCATATGAGTCTACTTGTATTAAGAAAGGTTTTATGATGCAGACATGGATGGTGGTAGTAACTGGTGGCAGTGTGGCAATTTGCGGTAGCTCACGAATGTCACACACATGATTGTAATCCTTTTCCCATTGAAATGGCTAAAAGAATTCTTGAACTGCTGAAGTTTGACTCAGCAGCATAGTCAACCTGTTGATTCCCTTGCTAACAAAAATATGGTGTAATGAATCATTTCTATGAAAAATTTAACTTGCAGAGTGGAAGTTCATCCTTCTTATTTCTACATGGGAAAAAATGTTACATAGAGAGTCTTGTTCTGGGATAGATGACACATTCCATGTGTCTGATATATCTTCAGGTTTATTTCAGAGCAAAGATTCGTTTGATGGATCGGAGAGCTTCACCAGTATGGCCCAAAGCTCTGCCTGTTATATAGGGATGAAGAGGAGAACAAGTGGACTTCCCTAGAGATTTACTGTAAAATCCCATTATCTTGGCTCTTTTTTTTTCCCCTCTATACTTTGTATTTTGCTTACCGCCTTGGGGAAAATCTCATAAACTGTTTTCCTCTGCAGAACCCCGGTACTTACTGCTTAGTTTTTTGAACAAGATTTTTGACCATTGAAGAGGATTGCTTGAACCAACACGATCCAGGAATAACTATCCTGAGAATAGTCTGCTGAGACCTCGCAGAGATTTTTATTTTATGCAGTGGAGGTGGAGGATTCAAGCCCCTGGCAAATGCTGTCACAGATCTCAGTTGGGTCATTTTGCTGCTTTGCTTGAGAGAAAACAATAAAATAATTATTCGGGGAAAATATTTGAGGGCTTGAAACACTTTTTCTTTATGTACACCAGAGCCACAACTTGGCCAACAATAAACAATGGGAAAGTTTGTCTCACTAACACAACTCAGCAGAATAAAAAAGCTGGAATTCTTTCAACAAAGTATATTCTCTTCTTCTCAGATATTATGAAAACCGATGTCACTTGTAATTCCTCAGGAAAGAAAAAAATCTCTACAGTTTGCAGGACATCAATGCAGTCATTTTTTCCTCTCACTAATCTATAAAAAGACATTGTATACGAATGTTATTTTCTCTGCCAGAAATGCATTCCTGGAACATAATAAAGGCTTTTCTCTTGTTGTTCAGTAATTTGGATAATAGTTTCTCCATGAAATTTCATAACATTTATTTACTACCATAAATGATTGGACCAAGTGATTTCAGCAGGCAAAACTAGAATCCCTCTGCAATAAGCTTTCTTACTGAATTAATTTTGTAAATATTATGCCTAAAATAATTTCAAATGACAACTTTAAATGAGTAACATAAGTTGATATGAAATAAATCTGTAGACCTCTGTGTATAAAGCACAGGAAATTTTAATGGAAGAGGCATCAGCTGTGTAGATTCAACTAAGCAAAACTTTTTCTAGAATTACTGACAGCCGTGGATAGTTGCAAGTATTTCTTGTTTGGATCAATTAGATTGCAGGAGTTGTGGCCAACAGCACTTTTCTGCTTTCTGTTTGTGGTGCCTGAAGAGTTTCTTTTCCCACAGAATGAGGATTCAAATTTCTGAAAAGTCTTCCTCAACTGCTGTGAGGCAAAGCCCACACCTTAATTTACCGGCCAAGAAGAAGCAGCAGGGCATGCTGCCTTACACTTATCTAGAGAGATCATAAGAACAGCAGCTGTGTGAAGTGTTGCTCTTTATGCATGGACTTGCACACCTTTTGGTGTTGTAACTTGTGGTTATCCATGCACGTGGCTTCTGTGCGATGCCAGAGCTGGTTACCCACGAACGTGGCTTCTGTGCAATGCCGGAGCTGGTTATCCACAAGCGTGGCTTCTGTGCGATGCTGGAGCTGCATACCAGGCATAGCTGGTGGGCAGTGATGGCTGTAGGAACACCCAGCGCAGGAGGGAAATGGCATTTTCCTGTAGCCCTGGGGTCAGCCCAATTAGTTAAGGCGTGATGGAAGTGGATTTGAAGGGGACTGTTTCTCTCGTATGGTTTGGAAGTGTTGGAAAGAGAGGGAGAAGTGCAACTTGGCTTACTATGTAAAATATATTGTGATGGGTAACATAAAGCTGAAGGGTCTGGTATTAGCAAGGCTGACAACTTTTGAGTTGGAATCAGCACTTACACAGCCAGCCTTTGGGTAAAGCACATATGACCCAGTTTGTGTGTATCTGCTGTAATTGCTGTTTACAAGGATACTTCAACTTTGCTTGGCTAGTCCTCATTTGTATATAACCCACTGGGAAGGTGGTGGTATAATGAGTAATGGTATGCCCTTTTGTCTTTACTCATATAATTGCAAGGAAATCAATCAGAGCTCATCCTTTCTCTCACTCTAGTCATGTATCACTCAAGAAAAGTGCTTCTGCATGTTAGCCTAGCTGAAATTCTCCTTCCTTTTTGATTTACTTTGTTTCCTTGACATCTTGCCTTCACATACTGGTTGTGGTTTACATCCCTCTCATTGCATGCAGTAAGTAATAATCGCTGAAGGTGACCAGAACAGTGTAAATTATGGTACTTAAATTAAAGATGATGCCTGCCCGTTTTGTTTTTTGGAGTCTGTTGTATTCCACGATTTTCTGGTGGTGCTTATTTCATCTGAAAGATGAATTACTTGCTGATGGATTTAACGGTCTTGATTTTTTTTTTGAGGTACTAAGCGTCATCCCCCTTCAATCAACTGAAGTTTGAAGTTTAAATTGGGTTCAGGAGGCACGAAGAAGTAAGGGTTTAAAACATAGTATATTATATAGTCTTGGGGATTCTCCGCTGTGAGACAAGGGAAAGAAGGAAGAAGGAGGAGAAAACACCCAGTACTTGTGCTGTCTGTGGGGGCACCGTTAAAGAGTTTGGGGGGGGGGGGGGGGGGGGGGGGGGGCGGGGGAGAAAAGCGGGGGGTGGGTCGGTTGCGTGGGGNGTGGGGGGGGGGGGGGGGGGGGCGGTCTGTGAATGTGTCAGGAGAGCCCTCTGCTCTGCCATGGCTGCTTCAGATCTGGAATTCGGGTAATGATGAGCAAGCTAGATTTAGCCTGACTCTGTTTTTCCAAATGCCTAATGCAACCTACAGCTAGAAATATTGTGAGTATCATCACGTATCTCTCACAATGACACTTTTTTTAGCTGGAAGCATAACTGATTTTAAAGTTATTGGGAGATGAATATGTTATTTCAAGGGAGTTTTTTCTGAATAAAGGTTTTGCTTGATTCTCATCTGTAGGCATATTTGCCATAGATTTTGGTTTTGTGTTAGTTCAATAATATCATCCCCCAAAGAATTTGCCTTTTTTCTTAAATCAGGTCTCGATTTTAAATAACTTCACAGGGGCGTTTCATTTCTATGAGTGGCTTTTAGGCCTTACCAAGCCCTACAGGGCTGAGCTGAAGCAGGTCCCTTTGCACTCCCTTGTATCCTCCCATCCACGTCAGCGGCTCTTGGTGCTGGAGACAGAATTACTCTGCTGAGTCCTGAAAGTAGGTTAGACTGGTATTTTTCACAAGCTTCCCTGGAGAGAGTTTTAGATGTGCAAATCCCAGTGAACTATCATCTCAGTGAAATGTCACCGAGACATCAGATAGACAGAGGTAACTCCCTTTGCTTCCTCTTGGAAACTTTTGGAAACTGGAAAAGGATCTGTAGTGTCAAGAGAGGTCAGAGTGCGTATGTGAGTGTTACTGTATGTGCATCTCGCTCAGTGCTATTCCTAAAATTTCCGCTGGGACAATATGTTCTTTTTACCTTGCCATTCCTGGGCCATTAGAATATGAAATAAAAAGGAATGTCATCTAAATAGGGCCCCTTTGTAATTTCTTACATAACATTCTGCATAGAAAGAATGACATATGGACCCTACTTATGGCACAGAGGGATGACAGGCAGTTTATAATCCTTCCCAGAGTACAGCAACGGACAGGAGTCCGGCCTAACCAGGCAGCTATATTGCTTTCAACTCGGTGGTATTGTGTTTATTGAACAAATGCTTTTTATATATTTCTAGTGTGAAGAAAGTTAAGGTTTTAAGAAAAGAAACATGATAACCAAGAAGGTTGTTTACACTTTTGTGAGATTTCTATCAAATCAGGTCTGTTGTCTAATGGTAATGTAAATAATTGGAAAAATTTATGGATTTTAAAATGGGCTTTGGATCTTATCCTTGATATCCAGGAAAGCCTAAGTCACTTAGGCTCATATCCTTGGAGAGACTATGATATCCTGATTCCCACCTAAATACTTTACCTCCTGGATGCTAACTGCACTGAATTGCATGAATATCTTTCAACTTTCCTTCACGCTGGTGAAGAATTAAGCCTTTTTTTCAGTTGTAGTTTTCCTTTAAAGTTACTTTTAAATTGAGAAATTGCAAAATTCTCAGGTTTGGGCTTGTTTTACACACGTGAAGACAAGCAATGTAAGAGAAGTCATCAAATGGTATATTTCTACATGTAATTAAAAAGCCTCTCTGTTTTTTTCACTGAAGGAAGTATTTTATTAGAGACAGTAGTGAAAACTTTTGATCACTGAAACTTTTTAGACCTTTTGGCTCATACCACGTTAGGATCTTACTCCAACCAACCACACAAGGATTCAGTTGTAAATGTGCAATGTCTTGTTGATGTCTTTTTAGTTATATTTATTCTTTCAGTCCTAGGTCTAGTATGTATGCATACAGACATGCACATCTATTTCTGTGGCTGTGCAGAATCTACAGAAATACTGGGGAAATACACTTTTATGTATGATTTGTGTATTGCTTCATTCTGCACAGACAAAATGATGTAATAAAATATCTCTTGTCAGTTATACAGAAATACAGGTTTTCCATTTCTAGAATTATTAGTCACCTGGGCTTGCAAAAACACCCATTGCAAAAAAACCTACTGGTCCAAATACCCTCGCTGTGATGCCCCTTATCCCGTAGGTCTCATTTTCCCTTAGCTTCAAAAGTATATTGTCCTCTTGGTACTCACTTGTGATTTCCTATCTAACAAGTAAATGTCAGAGCCAGTGGGGGCTACAGACCTGAAAAATAATATTCAAAAGGAAGCCCCATGATGTTGCAGTGTCTAGCGTCTTCCTTTTAGCAGTTACAAAGGGCACATTAACACCTGATAATAGAAAACCATTCTGTTGCACAATTCTGCATATAATTGTAATGGGGCATCTGTCTACTTTTATTTATTGCTCTTTAAAATAATGCACAGGTGTGATCAGTTAAAAAGCATCCTCCCCCAACCCTTCTGCAACACAAAACCCAGAAACCCCTTTAAAATAATTCACTATAATTGAACCCCACCACCTTTGATGCATTTTCCAACTACCTGCAAAAACAGAGCACAAAAACATTATTACTAGACTAAATGCTGACTGAATGTACTGAGCTAAGTAGCAGTCAGCTGAAGGTTGGTCTGGCTGTTCTTGTTGAGAGCTTTTGAGTAATGAGACCTTTGGAAAAATAGCAGCTCTTTTCCTGCAAGGTGCCTGAACCAGACATTGAGGTGTTTTGATAATCGGTCCTTTCATCTCCATCATAGTCTTCTGTGCCCTGTTAGTACAATGTAACAAATAACATATTTTTTTCCTCCGGTGCGTTTCAAAATAGATTTTGCTACAGTTAGAAAAGTTATTTTGCAGTTTAATTTCCATAGTCAGAGGCTTTTCGTTAGCACAGCTTCCTATGACATTAGTTTATTCTGCGTGTAGTTCAGTTACATTATGGAAAATCGCAGCAGTAAATATCTACTAGGTATACAGGTTTTTGTAATCAGTCCCTGACAACATCTGTCAAAACAATATGGGAAAATCCTGGCTTGCTTTGTCATTACAGACTGGGACTGTTTGTTTATTCAATAGAAGAAATAAAGCATATTGAGAGGAGGCCAAAAGAGTCACACTGACTCAGTTACTGAGGCTTCCAGCTTCCAGCTACGGGATATTTTGGTTCCAGCATTTCACATCAATAATAAACAATCTTTATGGGAACCATCTAATGATAAAAATGAGATCATGAATTGAGAGCTAGGCTATATATTTTTTGATCTGTTGTATGCTGTAGTTTACATTGGGGTCAATCTTGAGACTGTAAAGAGGCAGGTTCTGTATCACAGCATTTCAAATAAATGTTTGCCAGCTATGTGAGATCCTATCAATAATTCATCACTGTAGTTCTTCCGAGATGGTCTGTTGATGCAAACTGTCAGAGCACATGGTAATAGTAAGAGCATTTATGTGATTTACAGATCTACAAAATAGCAAATAACTAGAAATTTCTTCAACTGACAGTATGCATAGGCTCTTGAACGTCAGAAATAGTGTGTGTGACAGCTGCAGCACGTATAAATCACGGTCAACTGTTTAAAGTGTTCTCTGGGTATAAGAACGTGCACTTATCCTGGCATCTTCATAGTCCATTTCCAGTATCTGATTGACAGATTGTATTTTATGTAATTGTGCATTTTCTCATGTATTTGTTAACTCTTTAATCCCCCAAGGTGCTCAGTGGTTACAGTAGTATATCTTGGCAAATAGAATTGGTAGAGCTCAAAACACGAATGTTTCCCTGCCATGCAGTGTCGCCTGGGCCTGTGGGTTTTTTAGTGATTTGGGTCTTTTGCAATGCACTGCAAATTGTATTGCACGCAGTGGTTTGTAAAATTTTTGCGTGTTCAGTAAAAAACTTAGAAATGGTGACTCATATGATAATTTACTTTTGTGTCTTGACAAAATTCAGGTGAGAGGCATTCATTGATTGCAGCTACAGTGCCAGCAGCGCACGGTGCAGTACAGTGCAGCGATAAGTGCCAGTAGCAATAGGAAGAGCTTCCTCATTTTTTCGGCTGAATTCCCGTCTTTGTACCGGCCTTGGTCCCAGAGCTGTTCAGGTCTCTGTGGTGCAACAAAGCACTGCCCTAACAACAAACGCAAGTTGGTTCCACTTATCCAGTCCTTTCACTTCTGTAGAGTGATCTTTCAGCAGTGTCTGCTAATCTGGAACTGGCTCAGTATTTATCAGACCCTGCATACAACCAGCCTATGAATGTGTGATTGCGAACGTGAGATTAGAAAATGTATTTACACTAAAAGGAGTGAGGACCGCTGGGTTTTTTGGTCTTTTTTTTCTCAGGCATAGTGTGTAGGCAGAACTTAATTCATCTTTCTAGCACCAGTATGGTTGATGAGTGCTACAGAGGCTGAGGACCTATCCCTTGAACCTGTGTGTTTTAATGCTTGAAGCATTTTAAAAGAGCAGCATTTCTATGGTGAAGGAAGTTCCATTCTTCCCAGGGGTATGTCTGCTGGGTGCTATCACTCATACTTGAGCAGGAATGAAGAAAAAGAAATGGGAACAGGGGGCAATCTCTGGAATTCAGTTAAGGTAAGAGAGGGGATGATACATTGGGTTCCCCCTTGTTTTCCTCTCTTCCCCCATATAATCCCATGAAGGCACTTGCATAGTAATTAGGTAAGTGACTAAATATTGGATAGATTTCTGATGACTCACAGGTGTCTAAGACTTTAAAGCCAATCTATGCAAAAGAACTGCCTACTATAACCCTCTTCAGTGGATGTTGGTGGCGTTGCAACATCCATACACTTGGCTTAGTATAGATGATAAATTTGGTTTTTGTATGGGGAAAGTTTAGTAGCTTTATCTCTTTCATTACAGCAGGGAATAAAACCAAAATGCAAGAGTTTGAGGGTATTTTGTGCAAGCACAGCACACCTGACTGTGCTGAATGATGTACAATGGAAGATCACAAAGCAGACTTTTTCCTGGAAACCCACCTGAATGTAACTTCATTTTAGTCTAGGATAGCTGTGGCTGTGTGTGCCAGTCGATCTCTAGCCTACCATTCCCCACGGGTTTCTCTTCCTCCCCTTCTTTTCACAGTGTCCCGTGGCTGCGTGGCTGCAGGGTGATTCCTCTCAGCAAGTGTGTGTTTATCTCGATGGACAGATAGATTTTGTGTGCATGAGCATCAGGATGATTTCCGTCTGGGAGGTGAGCTGAGTCACCCTTCAGCTGTGTGGTGAGGCACAGGGGAGGAGGAAGGAGGGCATTCCTGGCGTGGGGAGAGGGATCATGGCTTCTGGCAGCTCCTAGTGCAGCACCGGACCCGGCGTAACATGAAACTGCGACATGAGTGACTGCGGATTTGTGAAACCGCTGCCGTGCCTCATTGTTTCTGTGGTTTTGTCCTGAAACAAAACTGGTTTTGTATGCCCTCCGCAGTGTGCCATGACTAAAGTGTTTGTTTGCCATTCCCTGGAGGCTGGGAGATTTGCCGTCTGAGACAGGACTGCACGATAGGGATCAGCCGCAAGCAGGGTGTGACTTGCCCCTGTGGTTTTGGGTCTTGTTCGGGAATGCTCTTTGTGCAGCGCTCCTCCTTCGGCGGTGCTTGGCGTGGTGCAGCTCACGGTACACTTACCCAAATCCCGTGAAAGGTAACGGATTCCCATTGACATCAGTGGGCTTTGGATCAGGCTTTTAATGGTGGTGGTAAATATGTGGACAAGAGGCAGCTTCTGAAGGGCTGCGACACAAACGCTAATGAAGCAAGCTCTGTGCCCCCCATGGAGGGGCATTGCCCAGCCCTGACCTCTCACAGCATTTTCTGAAACTCTTGGTTGCAGCTGGAGGTTTTTTTGAAAGGAGGGAGATTTCACCTAAGCAAATGTGTAAATACATGCCTTTAGGAAAGCATGTACTAAATAAATCCATTACACTGTTGTTCAGTTTATTGTAGTCTGTTACTATCTTGTCCTTAAATATGTTTTAGATAGGAAAAAAGTATAGGTTTCCATTTGGGATTGTTGAGGGAGAAGCAGCAGGGCTGAAGGCAAAATCTGTTAGGCCACTTTGGGAAGGGGGACAAAAACCCACCAAGGACTGCACTTTAATGTTTATTAAAAAGTTGGTGTTCTCACTGAAGCTGCCTCTAGGAAATGCTGTTATTTCATTTCAGCACTGTGCTAAGGAGAATAACAGAATTTGCAAGCTGTTGTCTCAGGCTTCATATAGGTTGAAGGTTTGTGTTCTGCTCATGTTTTGATAAATCTTCCTTCCAGGCATAAAGTGTAGAAACTTTTAATTAAAGCTTAAATTGTAGAGCAAGGGGTAAGTGTTGTGGTAAGGCGCAGACTTTTGGTCATTGTGTAATTCCCAGGCAGAAAGAAAAGATCGCTGTAAAGTCAGTATGCAGGTGAGGTGGCCGGTTAGACGGCTCGAGCACTCACGCGTACTCAGATGGAAGATATTCCAGGTGAACATCTGCCTCTGAGAAGTGTCTCTGCTGCTGCCTTCCTCCCAACACCCATGTTGTTTTCCTCAAAAATATTTCCAGAATATGCCATCTTGAGGGCAACTGTTTTCATAGATATCAATAGAAAATGAATACTTCAGAGTTGGAAGATGTGGCGTTAATCATTTTGAGGTGGCTTCTTGGCATTTTCTGGAGAACCCAGCCACTACCTGCTGCCCGGCCAGGCCGGGAGATGTTGAATAGCAGAGACAGCCGCAGGAGGGTAGGTACTGGAGCTGCGCTGTTTCTCCTCTGCTTTGGCATTGTTTAGAATCATAGAATCATTTAGGTTGGAAAAGACCTTTAAGATCATTTGAGTCCAATCATTTGGGGCAACTGGTTTTCTGGTTCCTAGCACCAGACAACACTGCTATTCCCAGTGGAAGCAGGGGCATTCCTATAAGTATGTAAGACACAACCATACCTTTATTTTGAGTAAATTAAGGTTGTGCTGGCTTGAGTTGCCTGAGAGATAGGTGTCCCTTGTGAGGGGGTCACAAGTGCCTGGTGTCAGACGGCCCCGCTCCAGCACGCTGCCCTGCCTTACCCACAGCCTCGTGCGGTGTGGGGCATCTCATCCCAGGCAGCTGCTTGGGTAACGAGCAATTGTGGTTTCAGCTCCTGACCCCAAACCTTTCCAAACAAAACTAGCTCCATAGGGATGATGTAGTGGAGCGGTGAGCTGAAGTCATTTGATCTTCCCATAAGGTTTGATTCTCCACTCAGTTTAGGGAGAATTACGCCTGAGTCAGGGCTACAGGAATAGCTAAAATCCAAATTCTTCCTTCTCTTTCTTGAAAACTGATGATAGTATTTTAATAACTGTACAGAGAGCCTGAATATGTAGACTAATTTGCAAGATGTATATAAAATGTATGTAACCTTCAAGGGACTTGATGGACACTGTCACTTGCTAAGTGTGTCATTCTAGGCGATAAAATCAAATGGCTGCAAATGTATTTAAAAAATTGTTGTGGCTGCAGGGAAAATATTGGAGCAATGAGGACATTCTCACTAACTTGGAGATTAGGGAGGCCTTTTTGGCAGGAAGAAAATGTACTTTGCTTATAGCACCTGCGTATACTTGCATGTCCATGATCTAGTTTTTACAGCCTTTGGTGTCTATTCTCTCCTTGACATATTTGCAAAATTCATATGTTCTTCTGGAAGTTTTGCTGGGTGGAGAGGAAATACAGTGCCTAGTACAAACAGTTCCTTGTGAATGCTGCATTCCTACAGCTATCTGTCATTTAGAAAAAATGCAACTCAATAGCCTATTTTTAGCACAGTTTCTGACAGTAGTGATTCAATATATTTTTAAAAATCATAACATATAATATTAAACCAACTCCTGTCATTATATTTACTGTTTCTGGTACCTAGTCCCCATTAAGTTACAGTGGCAGTTACTGTTTATCTGGTCAATGAATCTTTCTGAGGAGAGGAGGGGAGGAGAGGAAAGAAGATACCGGGCTTGCTTACATTCAGTTCCGTTGTATTTGCGTAACAATGGTTCAGCTCAGTCGTGGTTGTAAATTTCTGTTTTGTAATGCATCTGGGTATACTAATCCAATCTCAATCTGTTCAGAGTGTGATGGCCAGGATTCTGAGTTTGATGGAAATTTTCAGGTATCTTAGGAAGCAGCTGGAAATCACAGTTAGTGAACAGTCCTATTGGATCCAGCAAAGATGCTGAGATTTAATTCAGGGGGTTCCTAGTGCTGCAGGCGGAGGAAGAAAAGGTGAACTGTAAAGTTAATTAGGAGGAAGTGTCATCTTATCATTTGCCCAGAACTGCTAAATAATCAGAGCAAACTTCTCATGAACAAGGCAAAGTTCAAAAATTACCTTAGGCATTTCAAGCATTCATAAACTGGATTTTTCAGGGGAGAGTGGTAACTCTGGAGGTCCTGCCAGGTGAATAAGCTGTAATTAAGTTATTAATCTATGATGTTTTATAAATAATGTTTTTCATTGGTATCATTTTATGTAAAAGCTTCTGAAATGCATAAGCCTTAAAAATAGAAACCTAGTTTTAGGGTTTTGTCTACGTGGAGAAGTGACTGCAGAATTAGCAGTAAATCACTACAAAATAGGTATTCTACGCCAGTTCTCTGTGCAGATATTTCTACTGCCCTCTATGTGGTAAGACTGCACAGAGTGACAACTGTACTATCCCATCTTATGTTGCAGCAAAACTTTCATGGAGACTAGCCCAAAGACTGTCTAGCTCAATAACATTACTCTAATTTGCAACACACTAAGGTGTAATGCTGACCCTGCAATGGAAAAAGAAAAGACTTTAATGGTAGATATTTTTTGAATGTAGTGCAATACTTAAGTTTCCTGTAGAATTAGAATGACTATCATTACTTATGTTGATATTGGTTTAGGTAATTATAGTTAGATTATATCATGAAAGCACACATCAGCATTACAGTTCTGGCTGAAATCCTGATATTTTGAAATCCTTTGAGTGGCTGAAAGTCCTAGGTATTAATTGGGCCTCATTACAGAAACAAAAAGAGATCTTGATATGTCCTAAGGCTGCTTAACAATATTTTCCATCTGTTTAAAAGACATGCACCAAAGTCAGAGCACTGTAGAAATTATTCACTTCCAAGCTTCTGGGGTGTTTGGAAGAGCTCTGAAGGGAAGTTGTCGATACTGTGGACAATGGACCTTATTTAATGGGCCTTATTTAAAATTCTTAGACATTGCCCATTTACTTGTGGCATCATATAAACAATACTAACTGATAATGCCAACTCATACAGAGTAAGATACACTTCTGCATTCTGGGAACTGCTGTATCTGTAACGTTGGAGGGGTAAGGAAGCAGCAACAGGGCAGGGGAGACATCAGAGAAGCTGTTCAAGGTGTCTGCGGTGGCTGACCTCTTGGTCAACAAGCAACACTTGATCCAAGTCGTTCAGCAAAGCAACGTAAAACATAAAGTAGAGCAAGAATATCTGGGTTAAAACTGTAAAGGCTTCATATTTTCAGGATGTACCAAATATATTAAGCAACTGGTGGCTAGTGACAGCTAATCCCTTTCATTAATACATACATCCGTGAGTGTACGAAAGCAAAGTGCGTGGCACTCAACCTTTGAAAGCAGGTTGGAGTTGCTGATCTGAATTGCTAAGATTGTACTTGAAATCACGGGAACGTGGAGCAGGCACTAGCAGCGCTGGTCAGTATGCACTTAAGTTTCTTGATCTTTAGCAGATACAGAAGACAGTTAACTGGCCTGTGCCCTAGCCCTTCATTTGATCAAAAAGCAAGGGTGAGTCTTGCTTCATATTATCACAGACCATTTCAAAGTTGGTGCTCAGGCTCAGAGCTGCTTTTATTCTTTCAACTAAAAATGGTGTTTTAGGACGAATCAAATGAGCTCACACCATGACTAGGAAAGCCTTTTCAGGTTGTGACTTACACTGCGAAGACAAAGCATCTTCCTGCTTGCTCTTTCTGAATAAGCTACTTTGGTTCTGGGAAGCAACTTGGCCTGGGAAGCATGGTAGTGCCACGCGGAGATAACTGAGCTGGCTCTGAACCTGCTCGCTGGGCTGGGGCAGGACCGTAACCACGCTCGCGTGGGGCTCGGTTGAGGGTATTTCCTGCGTTCTGCTCCACTCCGGGGAGCTAACATGGCCAGGTTGCTTCCCAGAACCAAAGTATTAGCTTATTCAAAGCTACTTCAAACACCTCTGCCAGTCATTGCACTGCACTGTGTGAATATCACCTAGCATCAGTCTCCTGCACTTCCATGCACTTTCCAGAGTCACATATATTGGCACAAAGGGAATGGAAAATGCATCTACATTGACTTGCTAGTGTGCTACAAGACTTTATCATGTTTAATTCCAGATAAATAAAAACTTATCACAGATCTACTATTGCCTGTTAGTCACGTTTGTGTTTATACTCACATTGCTGAGCAAAATTTGGATCATGGGATTAAAGTAAACAGTGAATAACATATATGCAGGGACTTCTTGAAGGATTTGAGAAAAGTTCCATGTAAAATATGAGACCAAAAATTGGACAGTTATTTTGTTTAGATCTCGTTCACATGGAAGTCAGCAGCATCTAATTGCATTTCTCTGTTGCAGTTGTTTCTTTTAACCATGGATACCCATTAAAAGAGCTCTTTGACATCAAAATTATTCAGTCATTTTATTTTAATGTGTAGCATTAAGTAAGCTGGGTGGCAAATTGTCTTCTCAAACAGATTGACTTGTTTTACCTGTGGGGAAGGAACAGCTGAACAGCTAAGAGGAAAATCTGCCAGTTCAGAAAATTTATTGTAACTTATATAGCAGAGACAAAATAGTTTCGTTTTGAATGCTAGTTTGCTTTTGATGCTTTTAATCTAACTGAAGTCTTTATCATACCATTTGAAATTATCCGCAGGGGTTGAGGCTATCACTGAAACTTGCAAAAGTAATTGATACTTATTCTGTGTTGTTCACTGTGTTTATATGATTACAAGATGAGTTTTTCCTCTCTTTATAGCATGCAATAAAATCTTCAGTACTGTAATAGAGAAGGCAGTGTGATAAACCAGAACAGCCTTTGTTTGATATACCTGCCCTTTTCTATCCAGACAAACAGAATGGAGGGTTTTTTTTCTGGCAGGAAGACTAAGAAACCTTTCTCCTCACAAAAATAATTTCAAGCTGTTTCATCATCCTTTTTGCAAAGACACACTTTGGTCTCCTTCCCTGGAAAGTGTCTAGCTGGCTGTTATGAGTTGTTATATTTCGTAGATTTAAAGTAATCACAGCATATTGTTGAAATCCTAGTGTGTGTACAGTTGATTACTGCTTTCTACAACAACCCAGGATTTTTCAAGAGGACAGCAGAGAGAGGCCTGAGGACTTGCATTGATGTACTTTTGGGTGAGACTTCATGGTATTGTTCAGGGCTCTGCTGACAGTATTGGGAGCAGCAGTTCCTAGACTTTGATCGGTTGGCGGCTCCACTTGGGCTTTAAGCAAGCAGCTTACCCCCTGAGTATTTTACCTGTGACATGGATCAACTTTCTGTGGATCTTAGAGGTGTTAAGAGACCAGAATACTGACAATGCATTTCACATAGACTCTTGTTGATAACAGTCGCTCAGTAAAATGGGATGCTTTTATCAATTTATATTGTATGGCACAATATGGACTTATATGGTATTAAAACTAGGCATGTTGTTGCAGCTCTTATTTAATGTCATATGCTGGTAGTGGTTCCTTCCTAACCTGCTTTGAAGATGGAATTGAAACACCCAAAGAGAACTTTAAATGATACTAATATATCTCAAACAGGTTTAGGATTGTTGTTTTCTTAGAGCCTTTGGGAAAAGATGGTGCTGAGTGCCAATTTTGGTCACTCTGTCTGGCTACGCGTGACTCGGTGTGGTTGGGACCCATGGTGACACTGATGTCTTGTTTTCACAGGCATCATTCTGGCCAGTGACCAGAGCTACTTGTGGCTACTGATTAACTGCATGTGTGTGCGCTTTGGCAAACAGAGTGGATGATAGGACTGATCAGGTCGTTGCTAGGTCCTCATCAAGGGATCGATGAAACACCTGATGATAGATAGCCGGGAAGGTTTGTTCCCACCTCAAGATCTCTCTGCAGCAGGAGCAGGAATTGGCCTGTTCGTGCAGTTTCCTTGTTCTGGCGAAGATAGAAATAACAGTATTTGTACCCCACAACACAAGCTTCATATGGCAAGCACAAGAAGAACATAGACTAAAAGCCTGGCAAAGGAGAATGTAGCCTGCCTGAGTCAGCTCATTACTTATTTTTCCTCCACAAGCAGCAATACGTGGGGAAAAGGAAGGAAGAATATCTGTCACAGAGGGACACAGATTATTGTTTGGAGTGAAAAGGTGGAGATGGGCTAACAATGGCTGAGAGGTAGATGGCAGCTTTTGATCTTCGTGGTATCCCTGTGAAAACTCCTTTTTAATATTGTGTTATCACATTTGGTGTTAGGAGTGCCGTGTGCTCGTTTGTTCAAGGGAACTACTTGGAACTGCTTGTTATATTGTGGATTTGCATAATATGTTTAAAGGCAATTTAAATAAAATTTAATTCCAATTTATGTAATCTTCCCTGAAGAATTTTTTCTTGTAATAAGTTGATGTGCTGTTACCTCTGTGCCGCACAGCGTAAGGCTAAAGCTTCCAGCCAGATTCTTATCTCCATCTGGTGCATGCACATGGGAGGACAGTTTATAAAGCCATCTGAAATAAATAAATTGTATTCCTTATTTGCTCTGTTTGATCTGATTACCGTCTCCTGTAACAAAGCAGAAGCTATGAAATCCTATGACTGAGGGATGAAGAAAACCATTCTAGTGCTTGCTCTCACTTTGGGAAGACAACCCATCCTTTGGTGTGTAAAGGTGTCAGGACAAGGTTAAGCATCCAGTCAAGAGCACAGGGCTGTATAGCTGGCAGTCTCTGGGCAAGAATCTCTGCTCTGACATGTACAAAAATGTAACTGATTACTTCAATCCAACGGCCAGTTCATTGATTAAAAGGGCAAATGGGCTTTCATCCAGGAGTGCAGCAGAAAACAAACAGCTAGGCTGAAAAACAAGACTATTTAACCATCTGAAAGAGCATGGAGCCATCACAGCTGCTGCAGAACCTGTCACGACTTGGCTGCCAAGAAGCCAGATGCTTGCATCAGAGGAATGTGTGTTTCACAAGCCAATACCTCTGCTTTCTGACACACAGCGACGTGTCCGAAAAGGCAGGAAAGTGCAAATTAGTAAGCCTTCCCATTAGGTGCCAACCTTGCTGGAACACTGACTCCTACAGAAATACACGTTTTCATCAGAAATAGATTATGGAAATAACCTTTTTCTCTTAATAGAGACCAGTTTCAATAACCAACGGGGGACCACTGTCCATATGCGAAGTTAAACACTGCATAACTGATTTAATGATTGGATCCATTGGAATCTAAATTTGCGGAGGCTTACCCGTGTGATTAAGGATATACAAAAGCCCTTGAACGCACATTGGTTTTGGGTCTGCTCCAGAATCCACTAATGCCATTGATTTCAATTAACTCTGGATAGGGTCACTGGTGGCTGAATCAATTGCTTGATTCCAGAAACAACAGGAAAGACAAAGAAGGAATAGTGGCTTAGCCCATGGAATTAATGAGAGCCAGTCCTATGTACTTGTATTTAGTAATCGCATTTAAAACATTTCTGAGTTCTCTCGTAAGTAAAAAACCCAGCTTCCTCCTACCTCTTCCAGTTTCAGGTGGCAACACTCAAAACAGACTTTGTATGATTTGCTTGACATCCTATTTTTACAATGAGGCAATTTATAGTGAAAGCCCCTGTCCTTTAAAGACATCCTATCAATTTTCTCCAATGAATGCTTTTCATAGAATTCTACTGAAGCAAAAATTATGGAACTGAAAAAAGATTTAGAAATTGATTGCAAATCACTGCTATGGCTGGAAAAGTTGTATATGCTCATTTCAGTTCTCAGCTCATCTGAAAATGTTAGATAAAACATTTCATTTTAGCCATTCTTTTTCTTATATGTCAGAATAGAGTGTCAAGGCTTCATCCTTACACTTAAGGACAGGATTTCCCATAGTGTAGGTTGTGAGCTAGAGTAAATGTTTCTATATAAATGTCCTCTTCCAGGAGGTAGAATATAATCTTTTTAGCTGCTGGAGTGGCAGGTATGGGGGAGCACGCAGAAAGCTGTCCGGAAGCTCTTGGAGGGGGGAGCATGGCAGTGCCAGGCATCAAGAACAACAGAAAAGGACAAACCAGATTGATAACATCCCATGACCCTGTATGTAGCAGAACGGCCCATCCGAAGGCAGTTATTGTTGCTATATGTTATTTGCTGCTGTCTCTGAAGCTTAAATTCATAAATGTGACAGAGGAGAGAGCTATTTTTTGTTCCAGCAGTGAAGCCTGCCTTTTGCTAAAGACCTTTCCCCTATTCTTGACATGCAGGGGAGGTAAAAAGCTTTGAAAAATCACCTAGTAAGGTTAAAAACCAAACTATCTTCGTGATCAAAAGCTTACCAGCCTGATCAAACCACTTCATCTGACAGTATCTGAGGAGATTCATACACCGCCCCCACACGCTTCCTTTTATTCTCTCCACATATTTTTACTTGGTTCAGTTGTTTATCCTCTCTGCCAGCTACCCCAGGCTCAGAAAAGCGTTTACTCTGCTCACTTGTGACGATCCCACATGCTTGTAGTTATTTGTTTTGTGAGACATACTTAGTTGTGTTGGTAAAAGTGAGAATAATAGTAATTTTCAAATAGCATTTTGCTCTTCAGTACCCTGGTGTCATTCGGGAGAAACTTCCGTGATATTTTAGGAACCAGCTCAAGACTTCCAAACATATGCAACTCCAAGGAGGGCAAATTCTGCAGCCTGTAATTTGTTTTACTGTTTTCTAAACTTGCCCTCCGGTGATCTGAGTATTTATTGTGGGATAAAAACATAACCGTTTAGGATTCTATTCTATTCTTATTCTATTCTATTCTATTCTATTGTATTCTATTCTATTCTATTCTATTCTATCCTATCCTATCCTATCCTATTCTGTTGGGATTTTAATGTCCTGCAATTTAGGCCTAGACTAAACAGCTCTTCAGTCTGTCAGCTTGTCTGTCCTTGTCCCAGGAGCAGTATCAGAGGGTAAAACAAGGCTTTTAGGTGACCCGCAAGCTCGCCATCTGAAGCTGTACTGAACCATACATGACTCGCGGCGCGGTTAGACATCCCTCAGGGGAAATACTCTTAGCTCTTACCACCTCCCTTTTAACTTGCCAGGCTGTGAGGCTGGTCACCTCGTGCCGCAGCTTTGTGGGTCTGTAATGAGAGAGTGGACCCAGAGGCACCTGGGTTCGAGCCATTTTCTGCTCTTGTGCTGGTAAGAAGCAAACACGCACGTCGGGCATGTGTGGCTGCAGGGACTTCTGCGGTGCTTCAGGGGAAAGGTTGTGCAGTTCAGGTGGCATCCATTTGTCACGTTTTCTGAGAAGATCAGACCTTTGTTTTGGCTTCTTCAATGAGGAGGAACTTTCCAAGTTAATAATAAAGAAAAATCAAATGTGCAGAGTGAATCTGAAGATAGTATGGATTTTGCGTTAGTATGAGACACAGGGTCTTTAACAGATCCCATACTGTGACAGGTTAATTGATAAGCTTTACTAACACCTGTGTGTACTGAGATCAGTTCATTATGTCTCATCTTACCTGTTTGCCTGTTGAAAATGAGGCAGTATGAAGCTGAATTATTTCCTCAGATGCATTACTCAGTTCAGCCTACTGCGCATCAGTCCAGGAGCAACTACTGCAGCTTGTGACTTCAACTTCTTTATCTTTTCACTCAACCTGTAGCTAGTCAAGGACTGAATTCTGTCGTGAATTTTGTTCTAACAAAAGCCGTGGCATTCCTGCCAAAAATACGCTGTATCTGCGCAGCCAGTAGCTCTATCTTATGATGACTTAGAATAGAAATCAGATAGAAAAATGCAGTGACAGGGTGAGCTAATGGCCACTCCCCTAATAAGGGCTGTAATTTGAAGAATGCAGAATCTGTTTGTCCACCCACATGGGAATTCTCCTCTTGGGAAGAATAACTTGCTGGTTAAACCCACAAATCTCAATACTTGCTTCTTTGCATGTTTTTTTTTTAACAAGATCCACCTGTTCTGAAAAGGATTGAGATAGAACTTACTTAGATGGAAGTCTCCCGAAAATTGCTTTCAGGCAACTGAAGTCACTGCCTCTGCAGTGCTTCCTGACCAGAGAGATGTGAGCAGTGTGTCTGCTGTCCTGATCCTGCTCACCTAGGTGTGCTTAGCCTGGAAATGCATTAACATTCTCTAGAAAGTTTAGTAAGTGCTAAATTTTGCTAAATAATACAAATTCTTCCTGGAAAGAGGCTGCAGTTTTCCTTAAGGCTTGTCCTTTTTTATTTCATTAAGCACTTGGCTTTTTCAATTAAATCAGTGTTTTCCTTATTTTATAAATCTATACGCTCTTCTTTCCTTTTACGTGTCTGTGTCTGCATTAGTGTCATGGGACAAGCCAGTTTTCTTAGGAAGAGAGCTGGCGTTTAACCTGTGTTTTGCAATTTTATAAATACTTCTAATGGCAAGTGAAAAAATGAATCTTATCCTTGGTCTGAGAAATCGCACTGTAAATGAGCATCAGATATAAACAAAATCTAACTCTTCTGCTGATCTTATGGATGGGCTTGTTCCTGCTGGAATGAGCTGGCGCCTTACGGAGCTGTATATGTGAGCACATGGCCTCGTTCACATTGCTTAAATAGAGTAGCCGCACTACGGCACTTGCGAAGCTGGGACTAAAGCTGTGTGTTTTAAATTCTTGTTACTAAATATTATATGTTAGTACTTATTACTCCCGTAGCCCACTTCATCTTCAAAGTATTTTGAAGTCTTTCTGGATCAAACGAGCAAGCTCTTAATGAAGATAGAAGACCTTGCTGACTGCAACGGAAGAGGAATGCAACCCTGTATGTTTGAGTTAGGGCGGTAAATATAGCTCATAGTTACACAGTGTGGAGTTGCTTGTGTGCTACAGGCTGATTAGCCACAGGAGTAAACGTAGGGGGATTTATAACAGATCTCCTTCCAAACGTATGTTTTAGAGGCAGCAAGTGGCAGAGGTAGCGATTGCCTGTGTGAGCAGTTCCAGCGAGCTCAGTGGCACTGTCAGCAGGGTATCGCTGCCACTCAGGGCAAGTGCCAAGAAAATCAGGGACTCTGTCATTAAGGTCACACAAGTTTTTTTAATGGCACTCCTGCAGGCAAAAACAAGATCTTCAGCTGGGGCTGACTGTTATTGTTCAGTCGTGTCATTGCATCTAGCTTGATTTACATCAGCTGAGGATCTGACCCAAGAGTGATTTGCTCTCTGTAAATACAGGCAGAATTGGGGTTGATGCTCTTATGTGTAGCAATTAAAAACATAGTAAAAACTTGGCTTCAGCTCATCCCTGAGCTCAAGTTTCGGTTGTTTTGTTGTTTGTGGAGTGTGCAGTCTAGGGTGTTTGGGTGCGAGTGGCCAGGTGTTTCCCAATATTGAAGCTCTTCGTGTGGAAGCGTGCACAGATAACAGAGCTCAGTCTGTCACAACCCTTGGTGGTGCCCTTCCAGTGTTTGAAGTTCTGACTTGAAAGGACTGACTTCTGAGAAATCAAGGCACAGAGTCCCAGCCCCTCTCTTTCAGCAGGAACTCTCGATGACAGAGGATAGATTCAGATTAGTAGCTCAACTAGTTCTCGAGTGAGTACGCTGTGCCTTGCTGGGAACTGAGCGTGTGTTTCAGCTCCAAAGCTCTACTTAGTTTTGGACCTCCACCTGTGAGAAGGAAAGGTCAGTATTAATGCCCTTAGCACCCACCTAATGAATAACTGTGTTTGATGCTGTTTCTTGCTTTGTAATATTTTCATCTTTGGAAAGTGAATTTTCTTCAAAACACATTGTAACTGAAGTTGAGCCGTCTTAAATCTTGCAAACATCATAGTTTGTAATTCTGTAACTTCTAGAATTAGGAATGAGTGGAAAGTTTCATTTCATTTTATTAAAGTCCTCTGCTCTGTGCTTTAAAATCCATGCAGATTTGTACCCCTAGTTACATATTTTCAAATAAACAAAAGAATTAGGAGAATGCAGGAGTAAAATCTGAAAAAGGCACCACTGGCATTTTTAATTTTTCTTTTTCTCCCTGCGCTCTTTCCATGTTGAAGCTGTTTAGGTTGTTCTTACTTTTCTGCTTTCCCTGCAAACACTGTTTATTCATTCTAAGAAAACATCAGTTGGGTAAACAAAAGTATTTATATGTGCAGCACTGCAACTCCTACTAAGATGCAAATTGTGCTGCAGGGAAGATAGTTTGTGCTTTTCTTTCCTCTTCGCTTTTCTTTTTTGACAGTCGGTTAATAAAGACTCAACAATAAGCAGCTGCCTGTGATGTCATTTGGGACTTTGTCCACAGAGCTTGTATTTACAAGTACTGAGCAACTACACAGCAGCAGCAAACCCAACTATCAGCAAACTTCATGTCTGCTTTTACTGGAGGACTTCAGGAGTGCTGTGGATGGTGTAGAAAGCTAACTCTGTTCTTCTAACCACAGACTTTTAAAGCTTGGTAAATAAACACTGGATAAACTCAAGAGAATTTCTGGACTGCAAAGACTTCTTACGGTTCTGAGTTCTCCAGGGCTGGCATGTTTTGACTGAACTGCTGCAAGTAAGACTTTTGCTGTTTTGGTGTTTTTATCATCTCTGTAAAGCTTATTTTCTCTAGAAGTATGTCAGCATTGCTATTTGTAGTTTTGCTTTAATTAAAAGAGCGGCAAGTATGTAGTTGTTAGGAGTAATTACAGCCATGCATCTGAGTGTGGTTCAGCAACAGATTAAAGGACAAATGAAAACTTGATTCTGGCTTTTGTTTGCATGAGATTACGCTGAAGTGGCTCTCTCTTAAATTAAGTGATGAAGCTCTAAGATTCTTAAAATCTCATGAGTACTGTCATTAACTGAACAAAAACTAGTCTGTCTTAACATCGTTCTTTTATCATTTCATGGTATTTATTTGAATATTCAAAGTTAATTTGGATTTTTAATATAATTTCTGTATAGTTTGTAGTACAGTTTTCTTTTTAAAATTGTTTTGCTGCTTATGCAGGCATTGATTTAAAGCAAAACTTGACTATTTTTACTTTTAGCCCCTGTTCAAGTTCTGGAGGTGTGTAAGTTTAAAAGAAAGAATCATATAGTGCTTTGAAATCTGAAGCCATTTGGATAAAATGAGTTGTCAATTATGTGAGAAAGAGTAATTTTTGTTTTGTTTTGAGTGTTTGTGTTAGAAATCCAACAAATCCTGAAACATCAGAGCAGAAACACTAGTACACTGGTAACTGCTGTGAAAAAACTGTTTCTGTACTGCCTGCTGTTTGTGGGACAGAACTATGTTTCTGACCACCGATTAACTCATTTTCAGGACAACTAAGTGTGATTGTCATGGAATTATTCTCATTTTACAGATGGGGAAACTGGCTCATAGATGTGATTTATTAAAACTTAGTTTACCCACTTCAAAAGCTGGTAACAAACCCCAGGTCTCCTGCTTCTCATTTCAATCCTTCACCAGAAGCCCACTCTAAATTACTGCAATTTCAGTTGTAGTGGCTTTTCCAGGGAGTAACCTGATCACAGTACTGTGTGTGAGGAACTCTTTTATTACTGTTTACCTCTATTTAATGATCTGTCTTTGTGGAGACAAAGCGCATTTCTGAAGAATGAAATCAGAAAACTATGATTGGCAAGTATATGAGGGTAAGTCAGTACAAATCAATCAAATAGGAATTGGAGGATTCCTCGTGAATTATTAGCACTATTGATTTTGTTTTGCTTTTCTTGCTACTGACTTAGTTTACAAGGCCTCTCGGTCCTACACAGCACCAGGTTTTTGGGGCTTCCTCTTAAAGGTTGGGTGGCTACAACTGCAGATGCCCCTCTCAAGTGACCCTATTTCTACAGCAGATCAAAACCTGTCTGTCTCTTCTTTTGACGTTATAATGTGGCTTGGCATGTCAAGATATTGTGCAACTTAGGAGCCATTGTTCTGGCTTTGGAATTGAAGCATATTCCCCTTGGGGGGGAGGGGGAGAAGCCCTAAATTTCGCTCCATGTTGATGCCATGCGAATGACCAAGGCCTTTGGGGTTTTAAATAGCTGCTTAAATAAGAGCATAAAGTTTTATTCTTTAGGTGTTCCTCCTCCTTCTTCAGAAATAGTATTAAAAAAAAGTTTATAAGTAAGTTCTTTAAAAGATGGTTTTGGAGCTCGGAAGCTTCCACTGAATGCAAGAGTGAAGAACAGAGAGTCGTGATAGAGCCTTACCCTGGGGAGAAGGAATGGGTTTAAGGTTAGGTGGTTCAGTCCCTACCACGCTGACTCCTGTGGGCCAGTCTTTCCTCTCCTCTGTCACCTTGTAGGCAATAATGATGATGTACTGCTGTGAACTGATAAAGGTATTTACAATTGCAAAGCATTCAGGTATCATGTTTGCAAATGCCTACAAAATCTTCAAAATATTTAGAACAAAGTGAGATTAAAAAAATGCTGAGGACCCACTTATCTTTCTCACTTAAACTGAAGTGCAAGTCCTAATCTTAGAAATGTGAATTTTACTGCTTTTTAAGAAAACTTCATGGACTTCTCTGCTATTGTTCTTGTGCATGGGTTGTGTGTCAGTGTTTAGAGGCTTAGATTTAAAGAAGTAGAAATCCTGCCCCAGTAAATGTAAAGTGGTAGGGTATAATTCCACTTCCACTTCAGACAAGAGCAAATCTTCAGCTAATTACCTTAAGAGCAGAAGCAGGCTCTCAAAACCTGATGAGCCTGGGGGCATTTGATTTTCATTTTCCTCTCTTCCATTTCCCTTCTCACATTTACATTTTCTTTCTTATATTCCAAAGTAGCAGATTAGGATATAGAGCAAACTCACTTTTCAGCTGAGGGATCCCCTGGCTGAATTTTCCCTGGGTCTGAGAAATCGGCCCAAGGATACCGCAAATAATCTGATAACATTCTGGGATGGCATTAAAGGGGACAATTGCCAGCAGAATGTCAATTCTTTGGGCTTTCTCACCATCTGAAAAGAAACGGAATAAGTGCAGACTCCAGCCTGTCATCATCTGACAAGTGGGACTGAGGTTGGGATAAAAGCCACAGAACAAAGGTGCCAAAGGGAAGCACAGTTGGTGGAGGAGCTTAGCACAGCGCAGCCAGGGCCAAATGCGGCACGATGCTCTGCAGCTCCTGTGCGGTGCTGCACGTGTTCAGCTCCTGGCAGGATTGGAGTTACACCTAAGAAAAATCCATGCCAAAGCTGCCAGAACACCTTTGGAAGTTATAGCACCTAATATGCAGTTTTATTACTAAAACAGGATAAATGTACAATGTAAATAGAACATGAACCATTAACACTTGTAATACTCTGCTCTGTACTGTCTAACAATAGCGCTCATGTAGCATGCAGAAACCTGAATTACATTAGGTATTCCTTGATGGTTGCACAAATTAGTCATGATGTTTTGGGGATGAAAAGTTAGATAGCTATTATGTGAAAAATACTTGGAAATCTTTTATGATTCCATTGACTGGCATTCAGGTGAATCACATAAACGTGGTTCGTACAGCAGCAGTGGCTTCTGGAAACTGGCAGTAGCATTGTCTATGGGCCGTGAATGATGCAGACCCTGAAAAGCGGGTCGGATTATAAAGCAGTGGATAAAAATTACGTTGCTGAAAAACGGTCTATTAGTATTGACACACAGCAAGAACAAATGCTACTGTTAAACTGCGTGTTTGATAAGCTTTCCACAGGACAACACTATTTGTTTTCCAGAGCCAAACTAGCCTTGGTAGTGTGTGCACACAATAGGTCTGTGCAGAATCAAATGCATGTCACTAATTATTTTCTTTGACAGCGCTAATTGATTATTATAATTCATCATTATCTAAATTGTTAAATTCAACAGTTTACCGTATTCTTTTGTTTCTTTGTTGCTCAGACATAATACAAATAGGAAGAGTTAATTACTGCGTGTAACAACAGAGGCGAATTTCATTGTCTGCTTCATGTTGATTGAAGCTGTGTTGAATCACCACTCTGGATTTTCAGTAATGGTGGAGAAAAGAAGGAAGCAGGAATTCTTTCGCAGTGAAGTTGCTTTTAGTGGTAGTTAGCATTTGTATTTTGAATAGTATTCTTTTTGCAGCTGGACTACATCGTGGTTGCTTCGCCTATACTGACTATTACCTAATTGTGCAAACTGAAATCACATGCGTGCATTGATCCAGTTGGGAATCATTGGCACTCCTTGAGGAATACAGCACAACTTGACCTGAGTGGAAGGATCATATTTGCTTCTAAAATGACTTACTCCACTAGATACGAGCACTTGGCTTTTTTCTTCAGTGCTCTGGTGATGGCCAGAGCTGCATCTGCTGGGTGAAAGGAAGTAGTGCTCTTGGCAAGGGAACTGGAGAGAGATTAAGCAATGACTTAATTTATGCAAATTCCTAAAGCTCCAATCTATGCTGCAATCTTCTAAGATTTGGTGTAACTTTGCTGTAAAATGTAGGATCTTTTCAGCTGCTCCGAAGTGATCTGACAAAATGGTTCATAGTGATAAGATTTTGGGGGGTTATACTGCCAGTAGAGGGCCGTGTTAAACTGGATAAAATAACTCCCTCTTGGTCTCACATTTTCAGTGAGTAACAGCTTAAAGCATATGGTTGTTTTCAAGGGCAAAATGAGTAAATAATTGGATTTTTTAGAACCTACTGAATGATTAATTATTTAAAATCAGAATCACATCACTTTTGCAGTACAACACAGTTCTGTGTCAGTCTAATTAGACTGAATTCTGGTCTTTAAAATACATCATACCTACCTGCTTATCCTAAACTGTTCGAGGTTGATAGATACAGCCCTAATAAGTATTAAGCTGACGTGATATACAGCAGCAGCATGTGCTTTTGCTATAATGACACAAATGAGAAAAGAATTGTTTTTCAGAGGTACAATCACGTTTGTTTTTGATGTGGCCTCTAAACTAGCAGTCATTATTCAGGCTCTAGTGCTGCAGGAGTTGACCTTTGGCAAAATATTTTGTTATCCTCAATCTTTTATACGGGCCTTTTGTGAACTCTGCACAGCTCTCATTTTGCTGATTGCATTTAAAGTCATTTATTGCACAGTGTTTGCCCTTCTAGCAGATGTTAAAGGATTCCCTGCCTCCCCCCTTAAAGGCTACTCCTCCACAGCATCTAATTATAACCTACACAAAAGATTAACAGATGTTATAATTGTCTTTACTCATTGATTAAATAGTTTCTGCATGATTTGCTCTCCCTTCCCCTCACTGCTGATTTGCGAGGTCTTTCTGGATGAGTCTTATGCATCTGCAATTTGTTAACGGTGGCTGTCTTCAGATTTTAACTTTCTGGTTTTGTGGTTCGGTTTGAGAGCAGGTTATAGATGTTCTTCTGGACAATGTGACAGAAACGTGTTAACAATAGGTGCGTGAATACTTACTTTGATTCCACACATCCCTGGTTTTCCTCTTCCTTTTAAGCATTTTCTCTGAAATGTATGTAAAAAACAGTCTAATTTTAATGCTTATAAATTGGAGGCTGGAGGGGTAAATGCTGAGATTTGCTTAGCAGTAGTTTTGTCCCTGTATTTCAGTTGCCACTTGCAGAGGAAATTAACAGCTGAGGAAACCGGTTTGAGAAGAAAATTCCTAGTAGGAGAAAAATTTCTAGTAGGACTTTCCTAGTAGGACCTAAGTAGGTCCCTAGTAGGACCATGAGAAAACTTTGGGTTACTTGTGTGGTTCTTGTCTCTTTTCAGCTTCTCACAAAATTAAGATTACTCAATTCTTGAGCTGACTAATCTGTTCTCCCTTGTGTTCCCACGTTGAGATGGGGACTCTTTTCTTGAGTGAATCCAGTCCTTCTACTATAGCACAGCAGTGCCAAGCTTAGCAACTGTTGGTTTATGTTTCATAAAGCTTTTAACATCTTGAACTAGGTCAAACCAAACAATGTTTCTTTTCAGAGAGGTGAAACATCTTGCACATGTATTTTCACTACTGGGGATTTACTTGTATGTAAATGTCCTCTCCTGTTGTTTGGACTCCATATAATGTTTTCATTACTTCTTTCATTGACACAGATGTGTGTCATTGGCAAGTCCAGAAAGATTTCCATGATAGTCTCTGAACGTCCCACAGTTCTACAAAGCTGCATCTGTCACAGGTCCTCAGCCTCAAGTGCTCTGCCTTGCTTAGTTCAGAACTGATATAAGAAAACAAAGTCAATGGAGAGCATTTTCTCACACGTTCTCTGACAAAACCTCTGAAGGAGTTAAAGAAGAAGAGAAACAGATTAAAGGCTTGAGGCTTGAATTATGGGTCTGGTTATTCAAACGCCATAAAATATTGTGCTGTTCCCCCTGCCCATCCCCCAAATCCTACTCAAACGTGAAACTGTTGCCTTGATCCCTAGTCAGAGAAACCACCTCATGTTGAGACTTGGCATACCTCCTCCTATCAAACCTCTTTTTATATTTTTGGCTACAAAAAAGAACTCGAATTCTGTGTAGTTGTCTGCGAATATTGGCTCAATTAATGCAGATTCGTGGACTGTGGGACATCCTATGTGATTATGCTTTGTTGATACCGTGTGGAAATATCTTCTCCTTACAATGAACACCATACATAGTGCTGGCTGTGAGATTTTGCAGTATAACCAACAGGGCTCTAGGTTTTTGTCAGTTTTTAAAGTTGATCTTTTACTTATAATTCATGAGTTTTATTATCCTGAATAATAATCTTTGCAGTGCACAAAAGCATTTGTCCAGGGATTCAAAACTGCTCTAGAAACAGAGGTACTTTGTTTGTGGGATTAACCAAGAACACTGTATCCTCCTTGTTTTTAAATGACATCTCAGTGCTCCTGAATACTTTCCATTTATGAGTTGGGGGGAGCAGATTATAGATTCCTAATAGGAAAATTCCAGGGTGCCAACTGTGCTTGCGAAGTGTATTTTAATTATATAGACACCTGTCCACTACCAACTTGTAATATTTCATAGAGGTCACTGAACAGCCAGCTGATGGAAATGACTTTTATTCAATACCAAACTGGTCTGAGTTTGAAACACTGATCCAGAGGTGAAAGGCTAAATCAGATCTATCCAATTGCTATATCATGTTGGTGGTAAAGGCCTAGGTGCTCTTTGCAATTATGCATGAGAAACATTTAGTAATTACTAGAAGTTCAGCTAAATCAATAAGGATTTTTAACATCTGCTAGTAGCTGCTACTGAAGGAAAGTATTAAAGTGAAACTTGGTCTAACATTTTAATAAACAGCTCTCTGTTATGTCACTGGCTGTTAGCTCTAATATTTGAGACTAAGATCTTAATCTTTATTTTAAGGTTGCACAAGTAAATGAAAGATAGCACCAAATGAACTGCAAAGAAGAGACAACAGTAGCACAATCTACAAAGTCTTGGGCTGGCTGTTTTCCTTGTCTCTCTGCTTGAGAATCTGTAGACTTGTCTTGTATTTAATTATGTGCCTTTCCTAAAACTAATAACTTCCTTCCCTTAAGCTGCAATTCTGTCATGGTGTTATTGATTGGGAATACATCACGATGTTCATAGGAAACCATCTCTGTCATTTATATTTACCAATCTTTAATCAAGTGAATTGCTTTTCTTCTCGATTACCACAAAAATCTCGGGTCACAAGAAAAAAAGCTTTAAACAGACATTGATAAGAATTTGTCGACTAGATGGTAGTTTTCAGCACAGCCCTGAGAAAGGAAAGGTTCATAAGGTACACAGCCAAGGGCAGCATGACAACGCAGAGGCAGGCATATACCACAAACCCTAGGTAATGCTTCCCTTGCTCTTGGCAGGGAGGTAATCTTACTGATGGGTCCTGTCTCCCTAGTAAAGCACTAAAGTCTCACTTTCACCCACTGGCTATTGTCTGTTGTGGAAGCAAGTTATTCTTTACTTCTTTTATTTATTCCTCTCTACCTCTCTCCAGGTTAGAGGGGAATTCTGAGCTGGGTGTGTAGTTCAAGAGCTTATAACCCCCAGGAGCATATTTCAGACCCCCCATGAGATACCTAACTTAACCAGCAGCAGTAGGAGGCTAGATGCTCTTAGCTCCTATCATACTCAGCTGAGATGGGGTGGCTCACGCAGGTGTGAGGCAAAGCTCAGGTTAAGATTTAACTCAAAGGAACCTCACGCAAGAAGACAGGAAGGATATGACACCTTCTTGTGGGTTTAGGACACACCCTTGGGCAAGAAGTCCCATGAAGACCCCACCTGGCTTTCTGCTTTCTTTCCTCTTCCCCTTCTTGATGTCCTATTCAGAGGTTGTCTTCTCTCCGATAGCTCCAGGTAACATCACTGTGAGCCAACCAGGAACATGAAAGGTGAACAGCACTAAAGGCTGCAGCATCCTGCATAAGGCCCCCAACTATTACAGGAAAAAAAGGGGACTATTCTGATTTTTTCTTTTAAAAAAGTGCTGCTTTAGCGGTTCCTGGTTTACCCTGCAGGAGAGCTGGGTTTAAATCCGTGGAGGGAGGCAAGGATATCTGGCTTGTTGCCTATGTAGCTGCTTTCAGCAGACTCTTCGCTGCCTTTTTGTTGGGTTTAATTCTGTCCTAGCTGCATTTCTACAATCAGATTCGTTTTGACAGAATAGCAAAGAGGTGAATGAGAACTGAGTGTCTTCTGCTGCATTGTGCAGAATTTGGAGAAAGAATCGTTCCCCTGTTTGGGTGCTTAGTGATGTACGCATCTGGCAGATAGAGAAAAGTAATGACACAGAGCATTGGCACTAATAGAAAGTTTCACTGTTAGTCTTTGACAAAGAGGAATTATTCTGTAAATGGCACTTATATATACTATATATTATTACCTTCGCAGTGTAGCGGAAAAACTGAGAGAGTGGAAGTTAGTGAATCAATCTAAACCACCCACTCAAGAGCAGGGATCCAACTCAGAATATGGGCAAACACTTAGGGCTTACCTGAAATGAACCAAGAACACTTTCCTTCTTCTTTGCTTATGTCTGAAACTGTTCCTACTCCCCCGCCAAATTAATAAACCTTATGCAGCACAAAATACTTAAAAAGCTTATATTTAGTCTTAAAATGCACTTTAAAATTCAAAGTGGATTATTTAGAACATACAAGTGTATTAATGCTTTCTCTTTCCCCACTAAAGTTACTTTTTTTTTCAGCTGAAATTCCAGCTAAACAGTAATATTGAATAACTTAGGTTATTCCAAGGCTGGAGGTTCATGGACTATAATCTTAAAAGCTTTATCTAAACCTGCATGGAATTACTTCCAAGAAATAATACAGGGGGAAAAAATCCCATTTGAGGCATTAACATGAATTCTATAAGACAAAGTAAAAGAATAATCCTGTGCCAACCCAACTGTTGCTACTGCAAGCAAAAAAACCTTTCGTATTTTAGTGAATTATGAACTTGTGAAATGTCAGTAGGTGGTTTTTTTTTTTTCTTTTGTGCTACTTTTGGTAGTTTAATGATTTTTACTTTGCATTCTAAACAGAGAGATGCTTGGGAGAGAGAGAATAGAGAATTTTAATAGTATGCCTCCTCTCATTTTTTCTGGATAGTACTGTATCCATAATCCCAATGTGTGGGATTATTATCTGTGATGGCAGACTATATGTTCTGTCCCATTTCACTGGGTAGAATTGAGTGCAGATGAGTCACAAACTGGTAGAACGACATAAAACGTAGGAGAGTTATGAACCTTTTAAGTAGGAAATTCATGAATGTTTTTTAATTCACATCAAGTTTCTCACAGACAGAAAAAATTAGAAATTAGTGTGTAACAGCCAGTCTTCACACTGAGAAACTGGAGTAAGCACTGCCAGCAGCTGACTGCACGGGGGGAAAGATGGAGTGGCTC
>VYXH01012778.1:58188-82241 GCA_013397275.1 Burhinus bistriatus | reverse complement strand
CCCCCCAAAAGCAATAGCATTTCACTCTGATTGTCTTTAATGTGGATCAACTACTGCAACGTATAAAGAGAGACTCTGAGAAGAAAGGGAGACAGGGCTCTTTTCTTCCCCATCAGGGTCTTCAGACAACTCATTCCTGGCAGCATCCTCACTTTCAGTGTATTTTATTGTACTTCATCCTGCCTTATTTTTTTATATGACAAGTGTTCCTTTGATTCTCTGGGAATCAATCTGTATTGGATTTCACTTTAGGTAATTTCTTCAGATACTCGGCATCATTTCCCCCTCTTTATTTCTTTTCAGTCTGTTGTCAATAACCTAATCAATTCCTCACTGTCTCTAGTGTTAGTATATGTCCCTCAAACTTGTGTAGATGGTCATTCCTTCCCATTTTAGTCTCCTTTTTGTCATTGTTTGAGACTGCTATGAAGGGACTTGTTAATCGTTTCCTACCAAGTCGATACTTTAATCGTCTGCTGCTGTTGTCCGAATTCCATCAAGTTTGTCTATACCCTTTTGGCCCAGAACTGAATTCAGCGTTTGAGATGAGATTGCTCTAGAATTGCAGAGAAAAAAGAGGTGAAGAGCTGTTTGGTGTACCGGCACTGTTCAGTGTTCTGTCACTGCCTAAGGAAATATGGATGAGGACAGAACATCTTTCATTTTTAACATTTTCATAATAGTTTTCTTGGCCATAAGCTGAAGATGGAGTTTAACCAATGTGTATCTATTCCTTTTAATTTTACATTCTTGATATCTCACAGTTCTACATACTCTATTGTGTAAGAATAAAGGGAGTTTGAATTGGCTGGGGAAATCTCTCTGGAGTTTTTCTTTATGTATGCTCATTGATGTACAGGGAATACATCCCACAACAAATCTGGAGGTGGTAGAGCTAAGTCATACCCTGTCGCTTTTCTGTTGCGAGCGTGAGCATGAAGGAGAGATGTCACTGAAGTGTGTTTGGGAACGCTGGAGCTGAATTCCTTTGGGTCTGATCCTGGGATGATGTTAGGTCAGCTGTGATTAGACCAGACTTCTAACTTCTGCAAGGGCTGAACAGCTCCCCAGCTGAAGGATTTTAGTGTCCACCCTTACAGGAGCTAAGTTAGGTCTGACACCTCCAAATTCAGCTCCGGTACTGCGTCTCTTTTATGTGTCTTCTCTGTAGCAGTGATCAGAGGTGACCACAATATCCAAGGAGCTGCAGCTGTAGTTATAGCTGGCCTACCTGGAAAGATTTACAGGACTCAGTGAAGGTATTTGCACAGCAAAATGAGTAATATACGAAAAATATTTTTGATAAAAATATGCACGGTGTCCTCTGCGGGAAGCACCTGGAGCTGCTCAGCCTAATGAAGCTGCATGTTCTTGCTTCGTTCCCCTGCTACAGTCCATTATTTCAAACCAGGGGCTCAATTCTGGTTTGGCTAGCACTGGAAGAGATCGGCGCAGTCTTGTTCTTCCCCCGGGTGGACTTTAGTCATGGTGGGGTGGTAGGGGCTATTTTCAGATTATGCAGGTAGATGAGTTGAGCCCTCTCTCAGTTACCCTCTTCCTGGATCATGGAGGGATGACATATATTTCAGTGTACCTTATCCTCCCTTATTTTTCATATGACAGAAAGGGATTACGAGCTTGATTGAGCTTCTTTTCTGGGCTGTTATTGAACTAATACCTTCATTATAAAGTTATTGCCTGTAAGGTAAGGATAGGCCCTGGTCCACTGGGAGTGCCTGTACAGCAAGGTGAAATATGAGACACCGTGTTACAACCCACAAAGCCCCAGATTCATTAGAAACAAATTCTGCGGTCTAGACATTGAAATATTCCCTCTGATGCAAATGACTTTGGTTATCTAAGGAGGATGTGCAGAGCTGGGTGCTGAAGATGTTACTAGTAAGTGAGGAAATATTTTTACGATACTTACTTTATATTGGGAGTTTTCCTTTGAGCCACGTGAACATTTTGAAGTGCCACGTGAACATTTACTCCAGTGCTCTGTGGAGTAAAACCAGATGTCTGAACACCAGCACTAAGTTAAGATGATTTTAATAATTCCTCACATCCATGAGCTGGAATACATCAGTAAATGAATGATCTTTCATTCCTTTCATCTCTGCTGCCAGGGAGGGCCAAATTGAGTAGCATTCATTTAGGACACTTCGTCTCACAAACCTGCTTTCATTCCCCAAAATGTACTGTTAGAAAATGTTTGTAGCACAATACTTTATTGTGCACAGCCTGCAAAATGAGTGAATGAGAAACAAGAGAGGTGATGATAGTGACAAAAAGCTCCTAAGTATATTCAGTTTCTGGTGTCTGAGGGGCCTGCGCTCAGATCACGGAACTATCCTGTGACTGTTGCAGCCATCATCCCTTTTAGCAGTGCAGGTGGAAGGGGTGGAGCGTGCACAAAGAACTGATGATTTTTAGTGGTCCCTCTGGACTGTGATTAGGACAGATGAGCAAGCAGAAGAGATGCTGACTGAAATGCATCTCTCTCAAAGATGGGATCTTTGGGCCCATTTCACAAGCACCTAGTTCTGGTTTCAAAAATGGAATGGTAATCTACCATCGCTTCCAGCAGAGACCCCCATGTAGGTCCTACATGTAGGTTTGAAATTCTTGGACTTTCTTAAGTAGGGCCTTGATTTACACCAATGAAAGAAAAATGAGAAGAAAACACAAATCAAACTGAGCAAAATATAGGAAACTTGACTGTATATTTTAAATTCTTCCCTCCAGTTGTCTGTCAGAGTGATTCAGATGTTAGATTTAATTGCACGCATTTTTCTGAACGTTGCAACATATTAGATGAATATGTGTGAATTTGGTACGTTATCTTTATTGGCCTCCTAAACTGGATGCCACTTCCTCTGATGAAGATTTGTAATTCAGTGTTTGAAACCCAATGAGATTCCTGTTTGGCTCTCTGCTGCCAGCCAGCCATTTACCATGAGAAACAACTAGCTCTAATAACGATGTACTAGATTACAGAAGTTGCATGCAGCATTTCATATTTAGCAGCCTTAAGCCAGAAAATGCCAGAGGCATCTTTATAAATGGGACATTTGTTTTTGAACTCAAGATCTCCATATAAACCTCTAGGTGTGTGAATAGTAGCAGTTCCCCGAGTGAAATTTCCTCAGGTCCTGCAGTTCAGCTTCTCCAGGTGCCCGGAACTGCCCATTCCTGACCTAAGTTGGTTCTCAAGGGAGACAAATGCGTGTTGAAGCCCCCAGAGGCAGCTGATGCTGTAGCTGTGTTCAGACCATGCCTGTTGCAGATTAACAGCCTAAATTGTGAAACTTTACTGGAGGAAGCTCAATGGTTAAGGGAATCCATCTTTACCATATAATAATCTGTATCATATAATTTGTAATAGTATATAGTAATAAATAATATATAATAATGAGTAGTTAGAAACTCCCCCAAGAAATAAGAGCTTTGCATTTAACATTTTCTTGAGCCTGAATAGCCTCAGTTTTGCTTGGACATCCTTTTCTTGGCTGCAGGTCTTATAACGTTCAGAAGGATTTGATTTCAGTGCAAAAACTAAGGATTCACAAACACCATTGTCATAATCTATTTTTTATTGATGATAACACTGTAATATATCCTTCTCTTCCATGCTGATCAGTTGCTATCCTGACAACAGTTTCATGCTTTCTGTCTGCTTATCTTTCATCATTTTTGTCTCAGTAATTTTATTGCTTGATATGAATGCTTCATATGTCCCATAAAAGCAAACAGGGGAGGGTAATCCTTTGACCTTTCCGTCATTCTTTGGTGTAATTTACTGGTGATTCTTCTCCTCCCTGCGGCATGGCCCTGGAACTCCATGATAAAAATGGATAGCCAATCCAAACAGAAAATGCTGAAAAGGTTAAAGCTTTGATTATGTTAGTCTATAAATGTTCATAGTCTTTTTTTTTTTTTTCTTTTTGCCAGAAAGAAAATGAGAGCTGAAAATGGCAATGGATGAATCATACTTATTACAGAATACGGAAATGATATCGGTTCAACCCGTTCTTGTTAATGCTGAAAGAACATAATCTTGTGCCCTCTCATTTTATGTCACTGCAACCCACCTTATCCTCTTAAATGAATGCATGCATCCATTTAATTAACCTGGTGAGATACTGAGATATAAATCTTTTAAATGCTTCTCATGCAATTCATCTTGACAGCTGTCGTAGTAATAACATCTTTAATGCCATATTCTTTATTTTCTGATTTATTGAAATTCCTGGTATTATTTTGAGCACACTGATAGGTTTGCTAGATTTAAGCCCTTAATCTTAACTTGTTTAAATCCTAGAAGCAATGCTATAGAAAGCTCTACTGGTTGTTTTGTTTGCTGAATAAATGGAAGATTATCTTGCATGAAGAAAGCATAAATGTATATTGAAAACTGAGGTTGAAACAGGGTTGAATTTAGTAGCTGAGACGCTTTATTTTATATGCTGTATTTCTAGAACGTTGTACTAAGAGTCTGTTCTTTGCTGGCAAATTATCACCGGTCAAAAATTGCATGAGACCATCCTATGCACTCTACTGATTCCCTTTCAAGGAGAGATCTACAGCATTTGGCTCTCAAATTAGTCAACCTTCCGTTTCTTTGTAGCCTGCCATGTGTCAGTGTCATCATACTTAATTAAAATCACAACAAAGATGAGAAGGTTCCTTGTCTAGCTCCAGCCCTTCCCACACTTCCTTGGGGCTACTTTATCATGGCCTTGTGGATGACCACCAGACAATTTTCAACTAGAATTCGAGGACTACTGGATTAGGGAGTGTTTTGGATCACAAAATAACTTGTAGGGCACTGCTCGCTCTGTGTGCTGCCTGTACGGTTCCAAAATCCTTTGGAACAGTTTTAGAGATTGTAAGAAATTCGGGGTATATCGAAATGAATTATCCCACAGGAAAACAGAAAAAGAGGACTAGGAAAGAGTCTTTTTCCATCTAGGTATTTTCTGACTGACTTCACATCTTTTACTTTAATATAACTTTCCAAAGCCAGTCTAGATATGTAGGCAGATCTAGATACGTAGGCAGAATGGTACAGCAGTGCTGTGTTTGCTGCCTTGTAATTCCCATAGTATTCTACTTATCTAAGCATTTTAGGTTCCTGCATTGGAATTTTTCTAATTTAATTAACTCATTAATGCTGGCACATGGCACATTCTCCTTCCCTCTCTGCAAAAATGTGGCTTGCTTATCTAAATAGCAACCTAATCCAGTGGGTGTGAATGTACAATGCATACATTAGCAGTAACAAACTGCTGACCAGTCTAAGCAAATACCTGGGAGTATTGGGCATTAGGCAGGCAGGCCCTGCATACAGTATTGCTATGAAATACAGTGTGGGCAAAACAGAAAACATTTAGCTAAGTTTCGGGTTGCAGAAATGCAGATGTCACTGTAGTTTTCTAGTTCCCAAGTGCTGAAGTTTGAAACATCAGCTCAAAAGAGAATTTTGGAATTATTTTTCTACTTCATCCGTTAAAGTCATGACCAGGCTAAATACCATGACAGGGAGAGATAGGGGTGTGGTAGTGAAACCATTTTCATGCCTCACTTTTAATCACTAGGCAGAATTTTCTCATCTTTTGTGAAGGTGGAGTTTTCTGCTGTTACCGTTCGTGTCGTTTGACCACCCTACCATTTTAAAAAAACAAGGGAAATACTCAAAAAGCTTAGTACAAACCTAGCATTTTTGACTGGCCTAGGCTGGAAAGACAAGTGCAGTGGTTTTTTTTGAACTGAACAATCTTTGATCTTTTAAATACAGTTCCAATCCGTAGTTCTGGAATCTTTTTTCTTCCAGTTGTGAGAAGGCCCCGACAAAGTGTACTGTACTTATTTCTATTCCTTTTGCTACAAATACCACAGCAAAAGCAAGCATACACACGTTGGTGTTAGCACCAGAGTCAGCAAAAGAAACGCAGCCGGCAGTGACAGATTCAATTAAATTCAATTAGGTTCTCAGGAAACTGAATCACCGCACAGGTTGGTAATGAGATACAAATTCTTTCACCTTTAGGTCACCTGTTCATTCTAGCTAACATTTGCATGGATGACAATTTTTACTTTCTCATAGCTGCTTCCTGACCTACGCTAGTGATATTACTTTCCTTCTCCGTTCGTTGCTGAGGGATAGTACCAGTTCTGGTTATTCCCTTTCAGCCTTCAAGTATGGCTGTCGAAGAAGCAGGACTATCAGAGTAGAAAAAAGTGCTTAAGGGTGATCACTGTATAACTTTGGCCTCACTCCGTTATCCAGCAGGTTGATGTCCACATCACAATCCGTCCTCTCGTTAACACCTCAGAAAGACACGCAGACTGCTGAGAGGGAATGCCTTGCTGCCCTACGGGTGTTTTGCCTTCTGGCAGCGTTAGGGTGTGCGAAGCAGAGGGTGGGGAGGCTGCATATCTGTTCTGAATTGAAACGAAAGGACGCTAGTTTGCAGAGCTGTCATTTTTGTCATGTGTCATAACTGCTAAATTTTTACTAATTTGTAAGAGACAAAAAACCAAATACAGTCCATTTCCAGTTACCAAAGAGATATACTGTGTGCTAGTTCCCAGCTGGCATATGTTGGCATAGCTCTGTTGAAATGTAACTGCAGTTTCAAACTGTCTGAAAATATCTTGGATGCTTATCTAAGGAATATAATGTTACACGTTTTCATCAGCTAAAGCAATATACATCAATCATCCTTTGTTACTACTAGAAATGAAGAAGGTATTACAATCCAAGAAATTTCTTGCGTAGATTTTAGAGAGTGCTTTTCTATGTTAATCACATTGTTTCTCCGGGGCATAGTTTTAGAGCCATCTCCTGAAGTAATGAACATTCTTGTATTGAGTACTAAAAATACTGCACTTTAGGATATATAATCAAGCTGATGCCTCTGGCCGGCTGGCTTTATGAACAGTGAGGGGTATACTGTATTGAAGCAAGATCCCACTTAGGTCTTCCGCTGAGAGTTTTTTCTGTGTCCGTACGAAACCTTCTTCCCTGAGCTGAGCTCAATGCAAAACTGAGAAGACGGTAAGCAAACATCTGGGACCTGCATTCTCTTAGACTGATCCCCATACACTTCTTGAGGATACAGGCTTAAATTGCTGAGTGCGCCTCTAACTTCAGTGCCTTCCCCGATATGCTCAGCACGGATGAAGTCTATAGTCCCTTAGAGAAGAGTCCTACAGTGAAAAAATTTCCTGCAGCACAAAGAACTGTAGGATGTGCCTCCAGAGATTTGGCAACGTACATATGTGAGTGCAGTATGAGCGAAGACACCATAAATCAGAAGTGACTTTGCAATAGTTCACAGTTCAGCCGAGCTAAATGGGACAGTCCAAGTCTGAATGCTGATCACTGGGGTCTCTGCTGTACAGATACCGACAAGCAAATCGGTCAGGGAAGGCGGATAAATTTTTACAGTCTGTTCTCTTGGTAGCACAAAAATAGTATTTCTGATGATTGCGCAAACGGCTTCTCAGTGCTTTTACATTTCAAGACTGTTCCATCTGGACAACCATTCTCCTCAGCTGAGCTTCCAGGGAAGGTGTTACCTCCAGTTTGAATTGTCAGTCTTTTGGTTGATCTCAGAGGAAGAGAGATTTACCTGGGAGGGTCATTTTTTCTCTGTGACAAGCAGTACGATGCACAAAAACGACCATGCCAAGATGGAAACAACTTCTGTTTTTTTTAACTACTTCACTCTGATGATCAGTTTTCTTTAAAGGCCTCCTGAGTTGGATACTTTGAGGCACCAGCAGATTTTGGTACACATGATGTATTGTATTATCTTGTCTGATAATTACCTTTGATTCAAAACTTTAAGTGGGCTCAGCCTTAGGCTGTTAACTCTTCAGGAGAGATCCATGAGAGGCTGCTAATGGTAACATGCCCAGAGATTTCAGCTTCCATGGCGTGTGTGTGGGATGGAGTGGAGTCTGCAGGTCTGAGGCTGCTTCACCATTACATGAGTAGGTCCATGTGCTGTGCTAGGTAGGGCTACAGTAAATCCGCACCTTGAAATGCCCAGGGCGTATAAGCTGTAGGAATAATTAATAATAATCCTTTCTCCTTTTACCTCTAAAGTAGGATTTGGGGTAGTTCCACCAAATACCTGCAGACAGAAACTTCAAGCACTTATTCATATTAAAGACTTGACCTTCTACTGGGATAATCAGCTCTGACTATAGCTCTCACTAGCTCACTCCTAAGCGATTCTGTGCTCACTGATCAACAAAGACTCCCTTGGTGGAAGTAATGCTCTCCAGGCATGACGAATGCGCAGAAGAATGATATAAAGATTACATAAGGTCTTTCTTTTGCTAATTTCTGGCATAATCACAAGAACAGTATAACACATTGCCGCTGTGTTTGTTCAATTCTATTGTGGTATTTCTTTTGAGACATGATAGCTAATCAGGAAACAATGGTAATTATGTGGTAGCACACCACTGAGATTCCTTGTTAGCTGAATTAAATACTGTGCGTAGCTTTAGGATTGGTGCTACAGAAAGGAAGCAAGGCCTTCCAGGTAAACCTGGAAAAAAAACCACAAGGAAGGAATGATTACAGTGCAATAACTGAGATTTTCCTACCATTGTGTGTATGTGTTCTCATTGCATGTGTTCTTTAGATGAATGTGTAGAGAGGCTAATTTGTATCCATTTTGGAGAAAAATGACCTGAATTCTGGTCTTGCATAAGTGTAAACCAGAAGTACAGAAGACATGCAGGAGATGCCAGATGCTGCTTAGTAGAAGGCTGAATTTATCACTGGAAGGCTCAGTAGACGGACCAATTATGGTTTCCCTGTGGGAAGTGCTTTACAAGAGCGGTCCCAGTTGTGATGTCCACATTGTTCCTGATGATCCCAATTTGCGTGCCTCTGGGAGCCTTCTGAATTCCAGCTGGCTTTAGAGGCTTTGCATGGGGCATCCTGCTTTGCTTGCAGGCAGCCTGTGCTTGGCCCACGCTCAGACTCTTGCGTGCCCTTGTGGCAGAGCATTCGGGGGCAGCCTGGGGAAGGAGTTGCTGTGGTTTTATCTGCTTGATAATGCCACAGCGACAGATGGGATCATTCACAGGTGCACGAGAAGTCAAGTCTATCTACAGGCATGCAAGTACATCTGGAGGGTGCATGTAAGGCTTCTTTTGGGAATGCCAGCTGCATTACCCTACAGCCGAGCGCAGTGGTATTCATGCATCACCTGGCTGTTTGTGACGGAAGGTGCTATTTGCAATAAGTAAAAAGGATCAGAAACAGACAGATTTGCCTTTTGCTTAGTCTCGTTTTTCTCGTTTTTCATCTAGATTTAGCATTAAGTAGCGCTGTATGAAAATCTCAGCCTTACTAGTATGATGTTTTTAAATAGGCTTCCACATCAAATCTTGACTAAAAAATGTGGAAAAATTCTTGTAGTGAAAGCTTTTTGTCCTTAATGAGAGTTAGCCCAGATTTAGAGATAAAGGATGTTGCCTTCTGATACAGTAAATGCAGTCACTATGAGATGCAGGAGAAAATTCCTGTATTTGGTTCTGTATTTATGAGCACGTCTGCCTGCCTTAATTTAGGCTAGATTCTGATTTCCGTTATTATTCTACTACTTTCTGTAAATCCTGAATAGATTGATTAGCTTTGTGCATGTTCCTGAATCACACACAATAAAGATTACCCTAAAATACAAGCTAAAACTTTCAAAATACATACATCATCAGGAACGTTCAGGAAAAGAGAGAGCTGGTAGTTGTTACTTGTAAGCTGTGGCTTGGTTTTAGTAGAAACCATCAGCCAGGAATAACCAAACCCTTCAAAACTGGAAAGACTAATTCCCTCTGAGATAGCTTTACGGGGTGAAGTTCCCCGGCCGCTCTGTACAGGCAATGGGACTGTCAGATTATCACAGCAGAATCTTTGACCTTAAAAATGTAAGGAAAGTGCTGAGGGCACTTTCGTCTCTCATTAAGGATAATGGGAGTTGAAAGCTTTTAGAACTCTTCAGGATTAAGTCCAAAATTTGTACATCATAGTAGCAGCACAGATGTGCCAACAAGCAGGGCTTACTGAGGAGTGCAATTAACGTGAAACGAACTGTTTCCCTCCCAGCCTCCCCCTCCTCAGCCCCAGGTACTTCATTGGCTCTGCAAATCCAGCTCCCAGCCCAGTTCAGGAGAGACTATGAAAACATGGGGTGTATTGATAAAGATAGTAGTAGCAGATTTTTTTTTTTTCTTTGAGAAATGACCCAAACATATTGATAATATTTCTGTCTGGAGAGTTTAGCTTTTTTGGCAGAGAAAATTTGTTCCTGGAACACAGCCTACTATAGACACAAAGTCATTAGCTGCTGGGTTATTACAAAGTTAATGATGAAAGACAGAAACTGTTAAGTAGGATATTGAAATGTGCATTTAATTTTTTTTTTTTTTTTTTGCAGTGATGATGGAAACAGTCTGACATTTCTAGTGGATCAAAAGGAAAACAAATAACCTCAGCTATGGAGAGAAAGAGACAGCTACAGAAAAGGGAATTTGGGAAAAGACTTTCTCTGGACAGCAGTCTTGTGGTAAGAATGAATATTTACTGAATTTACTGAAAAGTTTTTCTGTCATACAAATATAGTTGTTAGAGGCAATACTCATAATGATGTGCATTTTAAAGGTGTTTATCTATTCATCACGATACCACAGCCTTTCGTGATTTTTAAGATTCTCCAGAGCAAAAGTGCTGGAGGAATTTTACAGCATCCTAAATAGAAACATGTCATCATGTAGAAGCATGTCCCTGAATTCACTGGATTTACACAAGAAAGGAATCCAGACAAATATACCAAACTTGCGATTAAAATCCTACTCAGTCTCTGTGGGATCACTGTGTATTGCTTTATACTTAGTATGAGAGCTGAAGGTAGCTGAGGTCATCTAATCAGAAATGCTTGTTTTACTATTGAGGATACTAGGAAAAATTTGTTCACCATAGTGAATGTACAAACTACTGTATTACCTGAAAGAGAAATGTAAATGCCACATGCTGTAAAATAACTGGTTTTGCTATACATAGGATTGGAATTCATTGAGATTCTGGTCTAGGTTTATTTTTAGTTAGTATTTTCAAATGATGACTGAGATTAACAAGGAATTTTGATAGCTGTACTATGGATACATGACCAGAAAATGCTCATGGATGCTGAACAGTTGTGTAGGAGAATAAACATGCCAATGTCAAGTACTCAGCATGCTAGTGTAACAAATACTGAAACAAGCAAAGCTGAGAGCGCCAAGGAAACCTATGCCATCCCTTTGACGTTCACTGAGGTTGTCTTCTGAGGAAGAAGTTTGTTCCTGGGTGTTGATAATAGAGCTGCCTCTTTTTTTTGAGTACTCATATTGCTGGGACTGATGCTGGGAAGTGCTGGGAGCAGGTGGATTTGGCATTGGTAGCTGCAAGGGCTGGGTTCAGGTTCTAGGGGTCACTAATGAACACTGGTTTGGCTCCTCACAGGAAAGCCAAAACTGTTAAACTTTGCCCAATGAACTGTACTTCTTCACTGGTAAATAATGAGTCAAATGATTCATGAAACAGTACTTGATTAACAGGAGGAAAGGACAGCAGCAGGGTAACAGGACATTAGACAATAACCAAGCAATCACTTCCCAGAATGTACTGGTAGTCATTTGTGGTCCTCATCTCTTGACTAGAGCAGATATTTGTCATCTCCTGTAACATCTCCTTACACACAGGTAGAATCATAGAATCACCCAGCTTGGAAGAGACCTTTAAGATCATTGAGTCCAACCATAAACCTAACACTGCCAAACCCACCACTAAACCATGTCCCTCAGCACCATGTCTACCTGTCTTTTAAATACCTTCAAGGATGGTGACTCCACCACTTCCCTGGGCACAGTAGTGACTGTGGGACCCCAGAGCCCTGTTGCTCGCTATCCTGGTTAGCAAGGCCTCATCCATGCCTGTGCTAACCCCATTGCAGGAGCTGCCCACAGCCCACCCCGGCCAACTGCTCCTGCCTCACCCGCGCTGCAGCTTGCTGTTGAGATTTTCTTCACCAAAAAGCCTACAAAGACCTCCTAGAAAATAGAAACTCTCCTGTCCGATCTCTTTGGTCTGACTTCTGTATCCCCATGCTGTAATGTGTTGCTCTAATTTGTGGTAACCATTTGTCTCAGGCAAATTTAAGGTGATTCATCTACCTTCAATTTTACACATTATTACAACTATGTCATTTCCTTCATCTTATGCTATAGTTGTATTTTGGGGTGTTTTTTTCAAAGTAGAAAGCCCACTGACATGCTAAAAGCAGTGAATATGGACTGAGCAGGTTTCAGTCTATCCACTGATGCCTTTCATTCATCTGCTGTGCTCTTTAAAAGGGGTCAGCAGGGCAGTTCCTCCCTTCCAGGTTTCCACCGCTGTGCAGCCCTTTGAGGACTCTGCTCTTCTCCCTTAGCCCTGAGCTAGAAGGTCTGCACGTCTCAGGCAGTGTCAGTTGGCCAGTGAAGAAATGTGCAGAGCACGTTTCAAAAGGGGTCTGTCCTTTTCCTTAGCTTTGAAATGGCACTGTTTCTTATGATGATGAATTACATCCCTTTATTTTGAAAACAGAGAAATAAAAGTAGTGAAGAGTAGTGAGTGCTCTTCCAGACTGAGCTGATCTCAGGACCCTAGTGAGAAGCTATCTGAGCTCCCTCATGTTCAGGCCTTGCAGCTCAGTGCTCTGATGGCAAGAGGTAGCCGTGTTCAGGTTGTTCAGCCTGCAACAAAACCTGCCTTCTTAGCTTGCAGGCACTCAGCGGACCACGTCATGCTCCCAGCGCTATTGAAACTATTTCAGTTGTCTTCTAGCTTGTGGGCAGAGATGGTAGGTTTAGTATGAACTCACAATTTTATCTAATACACTCAAAGTCAAACAAAATCTAGCGAGTTTTGTATGCTCAAAAGTGTGTTTATTCCCAGGGCCAGGTTCTGTTATTAGTTCTAGGCGTGCACACCCCCAAAACAGTCTCCAGCCTAAATCCTACAGCTAAAACGTACTGCTGCCATCCAAGCAATCCGCCACTAACTGTCACTATTTATCTGGAGACAAGAACACTTACAGAAACTGGGTATTGAAATCTAAGGGAAATGCTAGCAATAGTGAATTTTGCACGAAGATATTGCTTAGTTTAGCAAATCAGTACTGTTTTTCCCTAAATTTTCACTGCTGCAATGAACTAGATTCAGCCTTTACTTAACGCATTAAGATAGAAATCTTCTTTCCCCTGAGGTGACAAGGTGGTCTGCTGTGTGGGTGGGAACAAGGAACTAGGTATTTCTGGCTTCCAGTCCTACCTACTGCTATTTTGGACTTAATTTATGGCTAAGATAGTCCACTATGCTTAATTCTTACACTTTCCCATCAGGAAGGGGGAGTAGAGAGAGACATTTGCCATGACATTGGGAATATTGTGTGTGTAACACCATCAAAAGTACTTTGTGTAATAATCAGTGCTACTTACATATTAAAATGCCCATAAGGACTTAATTAGAGGAGAAACAGAAACCGTGGCTGCATGAGAAGGTGAAACTTTCCTGCTGCTCTTCAGCAAGTGGTAAGTAGGGTGTGGGAGGCTGTACACATGAAAACAGTCTTCAGGCCCTGGCTTGAGGTCAATGAATTTATGCCAATATGAGCCAGCTGAAGATCTGTGTCTGATTAGCTCATGTTGCCGCGAAGGTGTTGAAGGAAACACGTGAGGGAAAGATGAAATATTGCAATATTGTCATATTTTGAACTTATAAACCCATCATACCATCAGGCTGACACACCCAGTTTTAAAACTATCTTCCAAGCGTGACGTTTACAGGTTATGCTTGCCTGTAGAGTTTCTCGGTGCATGCATCCGTTTTCAGTACTTGTATATTACAGGTCAGTGTGTATCGAAGCTTTATATTGAGTAGAATATGTATAACCGAAGGGTCATCCATACATTTAATTAGAAACATGTGTGCACTGTTCATTGTCTACTGCCAGCTATTATTTCATAACAAAATGGGAGAGACGGTTTGAGATTCAAGTGCTTTTCAGCAGCCTGTTAGTAAATCACACCGGATGCCCTGTGACTCCATGAAATTCAACCAGGCAAAACAAAGCACTTTGCGTTCCTCTTGTTTTCCCCAAATTCCTATTCTATTGTACCTCCTCTTAATTGTTGCCTTCATATCGCATGTCTGTCTTCATTACCCTTGTCTCCACTCTGTTACCAAATTCTGAGCCCTATGTTTTAGTCCAGTCCCCTGCCTGTACAAGTCCTTACATCTCTCTTCTCGTATCTCTTCCCAAAGGTTTTGTGTTTAACCTCTCAGGCATTCAGGGCTGGACATTCTGCTTGGAAAATCTGGCCCTGATTTGCTCAAAAACAGCTGCCCCTTGCTTGGTGAAATCTTCCAGCATTATCCTATCTCAGAAAGAATTCTGATCTCTGTGTGTTTAAAGGAAACATGTTTCTACTTTTGTACTCTGGACCATGAGATACAAATAGGCGTTTCTGATAACATTCCTCACCCTGCCTGGCTGGGCTGCTTTTCCCATCTGCATCAGATTGTAATCTTCTTCTGGAATGTTTTTTTCCGTGATTTAATCTACAAGTATTGCATAGTGATGTTTAAAACAAAAAAAATTCCCTCTTCCTCCCTCATCTTATAGACCCTGAATATATAGGCTATGATGGTTTTTTGATGGAAGAGCGAGAGAAGAGTTGTTTCTGAAAAAAAAGACATGGCTTCAGACTCCTTAGAATATGGATCTAGGCTTTCAAAAGATGAACATAAATTGCATCGGAGTGTTTTGTGTTCAGGCCTATCCCGTCAAACAATGAGTTTTAGGCTTCAGAGAAGGAGGAGGAGGATCCATTTCAGGAACATCCTTCAAACAACATGCCAGTGAGAAATTTCATAGACATTAGAACATTCTTCCTCACACCACAGGCACAGTAACTACTTTTTGATCACCTCAGATAAAGGAGAAGAGTTCAGTGTTGTTTCATATACTGATCTACCCCTTTCCAGCTGGTGTCTTGGGGGAATAAGCTTTACAATGAGGGCAAATAAACCTTTTTCAAATTAAAAAATGTAAACGCACAAGTACGTTCATAGAATGTGCTTCATAGGATATATTTTTTTTTTAGTGAGTGATTATGGGCCTCATGAATATTTGAATTAATGCTTTACTGGAAGTTAGTAGTTTGAAACCATGTATTTTAACAAGATTCAGAATCCATCTGCTGTTAAGAAATGCCAGATAATGCAACAGAGGAATCAATACAACCGCCGCCCAGGTCAAAGGGGAGTCTTGCTGTTTGCTTCAATGAAATTGGATCCCTATCAGCTTTTAGTCATAATATCACAGGTATTATCCCAGAAATCTCTAGTATAGCCAATGGCTGTTATTGCTCTGTAGTTTTGCAATATTGGCAACAGGTTGGAGATTTTTTATACACCCAGATGCTCATTTACATTTGCAGACAAAGCAGGTAAGCCTGTAGTGACAATGATGTTCTATAGCTTTATATTCAGGGGAAACAGTTACAAAATATTAACTTCATGACAATTCTTACAGGTAATCCTATGAGATCAGTTAAAGAAAATAGTATCTTTGTAATTTCTGCTTGATATTTAACAAGCAAAATGTGCCACCCAAGAAGGATATACTTTTTACAGTTTCAATATTATTTTATACTACCTTATTGTTTCATCTGTTGTACAAATGCTGCTACTGTATTTTGGTTTTACAAAGTCGTCTTCTGCAAATTCATTACAATCAAAACACCACAACTCTGAAAATCAAGCTGATTTGAGATAGGAGGACTAAAGCAGGTCTCTGGTTCTTTTTTTGGTTCTAAATAACCATCTGCGTCCCATCATGCTGTTCAGACATTAGTAATAGTTTATTGTATATGTGGTTATAAGATGATAAGATAGACAGCTATTGGAGAACAAGGTGGAACTCTATGTCCTTCTGGATTGCTGTGTGAGACATCAAGACCAAAGCCATTGCTGTTATTGCCACAGTACTTCTGTTTAGAATTAAACTGCAAAATTCGTAATATTGGTGGAATATATTTCTTTGGAATACATTGCTTAGCTGTCACATACCTCCATGTTATTGTTTTCTGTTTAGACTGGGATATAGGACTATTAAAAGAGAATCAGATCTTTCTGAAGAACATTCTGCCTTATCATGTGGCTTAAATCCTTAAATCCTTTACATTTTGATAAAAAGAACAACCTTACAAAGTGAAATAGTGTAAATATTTCATTACTTTAAATTTTTTCATGAATAATTTTCTCATGTTAAATCTTTTATTTCAGCGTATGTAGTTGAAAATAACTAGTGAATGAAACTAAGTAAAAACAGGATGGAAAGGAATTTTTCTGTATTCTTTTTTCACTTCAGACTGAAATATATAAAGAAAAATAATATGAAAACATATAGAAAAATAAAAATTGTACTTTAATAAGATTAAAGCACATATTTTCTTAAGACGGGTACAATGAAGATGTTTTGGATGTGACAAGCTTTCTTTGGTTATATTTGCAATTTATTATTTGGTATGTGGGGGAGGCAGCTTAGACAGGGAATGCTATTGAAAAAAACTAATGAAAGGATTGATTGTACTTCAGGTTTTCCCTACAGAAGTTCTTCAACAAAATGAAAAATGGAAAAAAACAAACCCTGCACAGACCCAAAGCTAAGCTTTTAAGTAACTTGTGTGGGATGTGGAGAGTGTTAGAACATACCACTGCCACCAGGGCCACGTTGGCTACTCTGTTCACTGGGGTGCTCTTTGAAAATAATAGAAGCCCTATCCTTCGCCTGATCCAAACTGTCCAGTTGTCTCCCAGACCCTTTTGATCAGGAAAAAGTCAGTGTTTCAAGCTGTGCTCTGTATTTGTGTGGATAATTCCCAGGCTGACTAACACACGTGGTTGGCCCTTACAGCTGTGGTGGCATTTAGCTGGGGAGATTTGAGAACAGAGTATCTTTTTGAAGCAGCCAGCATTTATCAAAGTAAAAGTTTTTGTTTTATTTAAAATGAGGCTTTTGCTTCTGAAAGCAAGCTGCGGTAAAGTGCTTCTCTGGTGGCTCGTGAACTGTGCCCTGCTGCTTTCATTCTGGTCACAGGCTCCTGTGGGGCTCTGTAGGATTAGCTTTAATGACACCACTTTGTTGTAATAAGGGTAGCAGTGTAATATAATGAATTGTACTGGAGCGTGGGAGTAATACCTTCCTCTAGTCTACCTGCGGTTGTATTGGCGTCATGTGCAAAAACACAAAGTTGAATTGGAGACGTTTGTTGACAAGTGTGCGTGTGTTATCTGTGAGTAATGCACAGGGCTGAGAGCCAGGCGTTTTGGGGGGTAAGTCCAACATCTATGGCCTCTAATCAATTCCTAACTCAGTTTAATACATTTCTAATTCAGTTTTCTCATCAATAAATTGGAGCTTATAACAATTTCTTACCTCGTAAGTATTCTAAGGATGGTCTGTTATTAGCATGTGTCTGTAGCTTGCTTTGATATCCTCAGATGAAAGGTGCCACAGAAAAAACGACATTATAGCAAAGCTGTGAAGAGTGCTGCACCAGCAAGGCGGGAGGCAAACTCTTCGTATGTGGGAATTAAATTCAGTGGAGGGAATAGCCCTGACTTTTTGCTAGTTGACTGTGACATTCATAATGTGTGTAACATCGCTGTGTAATATAATGTAATCCAGCATTTTGAAATGAAAGGTGGCATTAAAAATATTGCCTAGTCAGATGCTGGCTAAAGTTCTAATGTTTGTAGCCTGATTATTTTTTTTCCACCTAAAACTGCTGCCAAATTCCTTATGAATCTGCAAATATTTTCAGTCCTCTCAAAACTTGGATTTTTATTTGTGTGTGAGTTATAATTTAGAATTTTATTCAGCTGGATAACACCATCAGAAGAAAAGCATGTACCAAGGGCATAATCAGGCACCGCAAAAGCACGGTGCAGCACTGGAAAAGACATGCAGAGAATGTGAGCCTCAGAGTTTTCACAGTGTGCTGCAGAGGCATGCTAAAGCATCCATAACATTCAGTGCATACAGTGGGAGCGTAAGTCAAGGAGAACGGCTTAGTAGAAATGACAAGTGTGTTGTTTTGAGGTAGAAGACAAAATACAGAAAAGAACAGCAATGAAGTACATGTAGTGTTACTAACTTAATAGGTTAATATTTGCACATTCATAGGGAAAACCCTAAAATATAGAACTGACATAAAGACTCGGTAAACTGAATTACTAAGGCAATATTAGAAAAGCCTGTTCCTTGTGGCAACGTTAGTATTGCTTGCACTATTCTGCAAATTTGACATTAAGGACATCTATTCCACAGACTGGGCAAATGAAGTGCTATCAACTGTCTATATAACAGACAGCCCTGAAATCCGCTCAAAACTTTGTGAAAAAAGAAAATCCCGGTGTGGGTAGAGTGTATACAAACCATCTAAACAGAAGAAGAACAGATTGTCTGTTGTGCACACCCAGTGCCTTTAAACGCCAGGACTTCGCAAAAATGGAGCTATCTGTAAATGTATTGCCAATAGCATGTACTTGTCTGCATTTGCATTTTTAATAAAGTGGAAATCAGAACAAGAGCTCTGGTATGTCAGGCACGAGGAAACACACAAGAAAGGAACCATCGGAATGGGTGAGTTCACAGCAGAAGCTGGGGAGAGGTGAGGAGAAAAGAGAAATCACTGGTGTGAGACAGCTGTGCTTAGGCTTTACTGATATTAGCATATCACTGATGCTAATAATGTGGGAAACACTGTGGTCTGCATGGGTTTAAGGACGTCATTTACCAGCACAGCAGTACGTCTAGGGCACTAGAAGCAGAATCTACCTCAGCTTGGATAAAGACAGAATAAAGCCACTAGTTTCACCAAGTAAAATGGAGGATGGCACTTCCATGTAGCAGTGGTGAAGATGTCTGGTTTGGATTTCATTTGCAGAAGAGAAATTTGAAAACATAGGAGTGTGTAAAGCACTGGATGTCCTGCTAGCAGTCAGTTACTCTAAGTGCCGTTCTTGGACTCTGGAGCAGCCTAGCAAAACCTATTGTAACTGAAAAATACCGGGGCTACAAGTTCAAAAGGACTCAGTGAACCCAGGGAATGACATTAGAAGTAAGTGTCAGGCCTAATGTGAAGAAATGGCTCTATTAGGTGCCAATGCCACAGAAAGAACTGAAATCCTTGCTTGCAGTAATACAGATAGTGACCTATTACTTTGATTAAAGCTTGTTTATACCAATAGAAACCAATGAGCCCTTTCAAGAACTGGAGAGGTGGATAAACAGTGAGCGGTAGCTGTATAGCAAGCTCGAGAAGGCATTACTTGAAAAGAAAATAAAAGTAAAAAGCTCATATATAACATTGAAAACAAGGAAATAGTGCGTGGAACGTGTTGTTCCTGAGCAACAGTCGGAACAATATTCCTGGTGGAAGACGCCTCAATGGTTTATTGATCAAAAGCACTGACATCAACACAGGCAGAAGTGTGCTCCGAGAGAGGAATTATTTACCATTTGTTGCTGCGCAGCAGAAGTTACATCAATAGGTATATATGGCGACAGGGTGACAGCTGAAACAGAACCCAAATCCCTGGAGAGCACGCTTTGACAAACTGCTGGCTTGTGCTTTCTCATGTCTTTGGCACATAAACTTAAAGCAACAAACATGAGACTTGAAGGTTAAAATAAAAGCTTTGAGAGAAGTTTCTGTAGCTGATCTGCCCTTGTTCATTGTCACAGAACTTGATGCAAAAGCGGAGGAAAACTAGGAAGTACAGAGAACAGAAAAGATGATTTTACTAGTGCCTGCAAATTAGCTGGCAGATGGACTTGAGAAAACCAGAGGGCAATGATATTCTGTGGCCTTTAAAAAAAGCAGGAAAATCAGTCCATGTTGCTACAGAATCTCAGCAAATGCCCTTTCAACATCAAGATATTAAATCCTAAACAATTTCTAAAAAGCTTTTGAAGACACTGATTTTGCTGTAGAGAGGGGACTAAAAATGAAAACGAAGGAAAAAGCAGGGCAAATGTCTACATGTATATTGAGAGTTATTCAGGAAGGAAACCTCAGCATGGTACAATACACAATTTGGGTGCAAGAAAAGGAAACGGGTGTCAAATATTCAAATCGACAAACTCCAGAGACAGAACTATGACAAGTTTGTGGTAATTCACAGTTGCACATAGCAAGGCTTAGAAGCAAACGGTCGCAGGTTTATCTCAGTGCAGAGGGGAGAATTGTGCGCTGAGAGCTGATTTTTACAGATTTTCTTCAATATCATCCAGTTAGGGACATGCTAAGGAGAAATCTTGCCGTGGAGCTATTTGACTGATAGTAGATCTTTATTTTGGATGGAGCCTCACGTCATGATTCGGAGGAGTTTTGATGATTTACAACGTGTGTGCCAGGCTCTGTTCGCCGGGGCCTCCAGGAGAAGCTGGTGGGTGCCTGCCATCTGGTCCCCAGCCAGCTCAGCAGCCTTCTGCCTGCTCCTGCCCGCTCCTGTCCTCATCCTTGAAGATACGGGCAAGGAGCAAGCTGCACGCAGGGGAGAAGAGCTCGAGCGGTGCGAGCCTGCTCCTGGCCGCGATCTTGGGCCGCGCTCTCATTTTCCCCCTGCCCATTCCCCATCAATGACAGAGTGTAGCTGTGACAGATGCAAGTCCAGCCACAGAAGAGGAAAGGTCACGGGAAGCTTTGGATTTAATGTGAATATGTACACACGCTGCGTGGCCTGCCACATGATTATGTGCCTCGCTGTGACATAAAGGCTGCGTATCATCGGACTAGCCAGAGATAAGCAGTCACCAAGGGAAATGGATATACCCAGGACCCTTATCTAGGTCTATTAAGCCACCAAATGCAGCAGTGTAATTGGAGGCTTTGCCTGCCCAGATGTTAAGAGCAGAAGGCTGCCTGTAACAAGAGATCTGAGGAGATTGGGGTTAACTAAATAGGGATTTTATTGACAAACCTTTTAAAATGCTTCGTGCCTTCAGCAATTAAACATAACACACAGCCTGAGAAGGACAGGTCTCCTCTGTCTCTCACAGTTGCCCGATTCCACTTGAATACAATCCTGGGGAGAAGAGAGAGAGAAATTATGTCCTATGTTGTTTTACAGTGTTGATATAGTTCCCTACCCTGCAAGACAGAGAATGAATAGTGAATATACCTCCTGCTAGCTCAGTCATGGCATCCTCTCAAATGTCCTATTTTGAATATTGTTGCATCCCTAGAAGAACCTACATTTCTCTCACGGACTTGTGTGCATTTAAATGGTCAAAGGGAAAAAATAGCTATGCAAAAAGGTATGTAGGTATGTAGGCATATCCAGATAGGTTTATTTTACAAATAGCTATGCTCAACTTACCCTGCTGTTCCAGAGTTTTGCTTATTTTGTCCACTTACTCACAGTGAATGTGGGATAGTCTCAAATCAAAGCTATAGCTTTAAACTGTCTGCAATCCAGAATTTCCAGCCTGTGTTAAAAATTCCGAGATTTTGATATTTGGGTTGGTTCCAGCTATGAAATCCTGGTTTTGTTCTAAAAAATATATGTACACTTTTGGCCCTCTTGCTCATTTAATTCTATAGCTGTAATAGATGATGTACACTAAAAGACATGATGTACAATGTTTTGCTTCATGAGTTTACAGTTTTGATCTTTAGATAAAGTGTGTCTTACTGAAAATTTCAGTTAAATCACTGTATATTTTGCCTTTATGGAATAAGTGTTTTCTGGCAAAGAACTGGCTAAATCTTTCACACAGAAAATATTCTGCTTCATGCTGTCAACAGAGCTACACAAAACTCTGCAGTGTAAATATGTCTTTCGCTTGGCACCCCTGCAGGCAGGGACATTCAAGGGTAGATACTCCGATACCAGGCATTTTTCTTTTCTAGGGAGTCTGTAAGTGCTTGTCGAGCTCTAATTGCTGTGAATGGCTCTGCTCACAGTTCATTTCTACTTAGTTCTGTTCTTGCGCCTCTGAGCTTGCCTGTCTGCTTTTGCTTTTAGGGCCTCGTTTGACCCAGATAGGAAGTGAGCTGGGATCATCGCGAAGCATTTAAAATAATTGGGTATCAACAGCTGGCTTTATGGGAAGCCAGCAGTGTAAATCCAGAGAGTTTTTATGATTTCAATGGGTACTTTTTCTAGCATATAAAGCAGATCCAAGTAATTTTGGCTGGAAAACAGTTTCCCAAGTTATTTCTATAATAATACCTTAGAGTTTTTCATTACAGTGAAAATCTCTAGCAGGTCTGAAGGGAAAAATTACCTCCACTGTTTCCAGACACCCAATATGTTTTCCCTTTGCTTGAATTTATGAGTTTTGGCAGAGATAACTCACAATATGATCGTGTTTCAGGATAGTGGTTTCTTGCACTGAATCCCAAACCAATGTGTAACTGCTCAGAGGGCTCCTATGTGTCTTTGGTGATGTACACATATGGGACATGGCTCTCCAAAATTCTACCAATTTGTTTTCACCTTGGTGTATTATTCACTGCATAGTGTATTGAAACAGTTTTTGAAGTACTATTTACTTCCTAACTTCTTTCAAAGTTTTTACAGCATAGATTGCAGTCCTAGTCAAAAAAACCCAAGATTTGACTCTTAATGAAAATTCTTTTGTTTATATTGCTTTGTAAGTAGGTTCAAATGTACCTGTTTTTCAAAGAACTTTCCTGAAAGACAAGTGCTTAAATCAAGGGACTCCACGAGCTGTAGTGCAGAATTCCTCTCAGATTTAGGCATTAAACTGGGACAGAATGGTTATTTCCATCCTAGGAAATTCAATTCATTATTTTGATTATCTTTTTTCAACTAAAACTATTTTTTTTACTTAGAAATGTTGAAAATATCTCCCCTTAAACTGAATTTACTTTCTTCCCATTTTTGCTGCAATGCCTTTGGAGAGTCACCGTTGGTATGCCTTGTGTTCCTGTGCTGCCCAGCTGCCCTATGGCACGTGTGGAGCACCGGGTCACCCAGCTCATCCTCTGGAGTGCTGTCTCTGGAGGGGAAGCAACGCCAGACTCTACCCAGTACATGAGATGTAGGAGGTGGGGGTGCTCAGCAGGTGAACTACGGTGCTCTTTGTGACCTTAAACACACTGTGCTTGAGAGTACAAACAAAAACCTTCTGACTCCTAGTAAGAATGGATGTGCGGGCATGTGTATGTGCATTAAATTTGTGTAAAGTGTCCCTAGAAATTAAACATTTTCTGTTATCTGAAAGGAAACATGTTTTTTAAGAATTATATTGGCATTTTCCTTGGAAAATTCGGATTTTTCTTGTGGAAGCTGCAGTGTCCTCTAGAGTAGCCAAAAGAAATACAAGATGATGCTTTTACCTTTGGCCAATCTATCTACTGCCTTATTCCACTAAGTAGAAACTTCAGTGGTGCTGATTAGATAGATATCTCAGACAGAAAAGCACAGACTCCGTATGGGTTAGGGTGACAGAATCTGACACTGCAAGTGTTTGCATCTTATTTCATTCGTGTCTTTTACATCCCTTAAACTCCAGGAACCTCAGTGGACTTTTTCCTGATGTTCATCTGTCTAAATTAGACAGGAATCAAATTAACATCCTCTTTTTATTCTATAGCTATTTTGATTCAAATATTTTTAGTTATCAACTAGTATGTCATACCTGTTTCTCCTGCTGTTGCTCAGGGTTGGATAGGACTTCTCTTTCATGTTTTGTCTTTGTAAATTGGATCTTTTTGTGATACTGAATCACAGTGGTTGTCATTGGCTAAGCAGCAGGTTCCTCCTAACCCTCTTCCGTGTGTGGTTCTGTTTGATGGCATTGTTATTTACTTTCCAACCACCTTGTAATCTCGGTTTCATCTGTGACTTCGAGCTTTCCTTTGAGTACCACATCAACTACATTGTCAAGGCTTTTTTTTTTTTT
>VYXH01012778.1:37608-58168 GCA_013397275.1 Burhinus bistriatus | reverse complement strand
TTTTTTTTTTTTTTTTTATCCATGTAGGAATTCAGCAAAAGCTCAGGTCTTGCTGTCTCAGCAGGACGCAGAGGGTTTGATTTATGTCTAGATAACAGCACAAGTTGAATTATTGCAGTAGCTGGCTCACAGACTCCCAGATTGCCTGCTACATGCTATTCTGAAGTTTGTGCAAAATTCATTATATGTGCTAAAAGACATACAGTTAAACATGCCCAGAAATCAGTGTGCCACACCTATACAAGGCAGTGAATTATTTTTGAATGTGGCATTGTTTAAACCTAGAAAGTTTTAAATATGCTTCCCTCCGCATGTGCCTGTGTCTTGGACTATCCCAGTGTTTGTATACCGTATGAATGAATTTTATGAGCATAGCATATATCATTGAAGAGAGCTGTCTTGCAAGCTTTGCTCACTTACTGTCCTTGAGGGAGTCGGCCACCGCTGGTGTCGTTGTGTTGCTGTTTCCCTCTGATGCAGAAACTCTGTTTCCTTTCAAAGTCAGTCCTAAGTGACCTGGGAATCTCCTTGGATGGAGGCTGTGTGATTCAAAGTAATTAAGTTTTTTTTGCATTCGCCAGTTTTATGACTACTGTTTAGCAACTAAATGAAGCTTTTTGATTTATAGTTGCTTAGTTGTTCTGAATTTCAGATGACTAGTGACAGCAGATGTATTGCTTTGAGCATTCAACTTTGGGTACTTTATAGAAATATTGGAAATCTTGAAACAGAGGCCCCATTAAGTGGGACACTGGAAACTTTCAGACACCTTAAGTCACCAGTTCCTTTGAAAGTCTTAACCAGTAAGCCTTCACCTCTCCAGAAATTACATTTACAAAGATGTGTTTAACAGGGAGTTGCTAGCTGCAGAAACGCAAGCCTTACCTAGCATGCCAAGGTAAAGATTTGTAATTTTGCACAGATCAAAGTATTCTTCGTCTGCCAAAACTTTGCTAATGTGGATTTGACAATGAAAACTACTTAATTATCTATAAAGAATACTTTTCGTGGCACCAAAATTACAGCATCTACTCAAAAGAGTCCGGAATTAACTTTCTGAAATGAGCAATTATATTAGTTAATTCATTTATGCATTACAATTACTTAAAAAAAGATATCCTTTAAGTATTTCAGGACTGTGAGATAATTTTAAAAATTGTATTAATAAAGGAATAGTACCAACTCTTTAAACTTTCAAAAAAGTCAGGCTTACATTTAAAGTTTTTTCACACTGTTCTTTATAGCTAAAAGTTTCATCTTCAGCAGAGACTCATGCGCAATATTCTTTTTCCTTCTAAATGGTAAATACATAGTCCGTATTCTTCCATTTGCATAAAGCAGAGAGCATAGGTTCTTTCTTGAAAAATGCACTACTTGGGATGGGACAAGACTGGAAAGATGCTCGCTGTTTATCCACGTGCACTGTGTCTCTACTACCTGCAGCAGATGGGCAAGGCAGAAGGTCAGTTCCAGCACTCCTAGAGCTCACAGGGGTTTAAGACAGACTGAGTTAAGGCATAATGTGTATCGTGTTGACTCATCTCATATGTAACAGCATCAGGCCTTTCTAAGAAGGATGCTGTGACTGACTTGTCTGCCCGTTATTGACTATAGGTGTTGCTGATATTTGGGCCAAGGACAGTGTCCCTCACAACTCCATACTGATGGTTGGGACCAGTTTTAGCCCATGGAAAGGGAAGTCCAACACGGCCTGCAGCTTTCTTACCCACAGTGTGCCTAGTGGCACTCATAGGTGTGGGCTTCTCTTGAAAAGTGTTTTACCACTTTGAGCCTGGATTCAAGATAGTCTTGAAGCAATTGTAATAGCCTGCACTTTAATAATGCAGTGCAGCCGGGGAAAAAAAAAAAAGTTTTAAAAATTAAAATAACCACACACAGAGCTGCAGACAGCACTACTGCTGATCACAATTATATGCCAAATGCTTTTCATTACCAGAACTAACCTCTACGCCTGTGAGTTTTATACCCTAACATGCATATATCTCCTTAAATCTTTGACTCTACATTTGTAATGCTTGCTTTTCAAGATAATTAAAATATTCGTGCAACGCTGTTGCCTGTAGCCTTCTGCTGATAGTGTCAACTCTAGTTTTAGCCCTTCTGCACTGACAATTTAGTTAGTATAGTTCTGTGGCTCTATGCAGACATGCTGTCAGGTCCACTCTCACATGGAAAGCTCAGTTGACCCAGGCTCTATAGGAGAGATGGAGACGGGGCGTCCTATAAACTGGTGTTGGGTCAGTGTACTGATTTGAATATGCTTGTTGCACTCAACTCAGTGAGGTGCATTTGAAACTCTTACCTGTAAGCCTCAACTTACCTTGCAGAAATACATGTATTATTAACAACCATAAATGTATCCAATCCTTTTGTAAAACTAGCCTCCGGAATTTCTTTCTATGATGGTCTGCAGTCCCCAGGTGGTAACTATAATCAGCTGAGGTTAATGATACTGTTTGGTGGGCTTTTAGTCAAGTGTGCCCATCGTGCTTTGCGTATTCTCAGACACATGCCAGACACTTTCTGAAATGAAAGAATTACTGCGAATTAAAACTACGTTGACCCAAATCCTTGGATCCAAACATTTCTTAATATGTTTAGCTTAGGGCTCATCTCAAATAAGAGGCAATAACTAAGCCAATATATTGTTCCCCAGTGGAATTCAAGATTGCTGGAGGTTGCTGAGGTAAATACTGTGGATGAACTTTTAATAGTATTCAATAATTTTCCGACCTTGGCTAATGGTGGTAACTGTAATTAGATGTCTTGCTGCAGGGTATTACATGGTCTCCTGCAAAGTCAGGAGAGAGTTTGTCCTTTCCTGGTACTTTCCTTTCACTAAGATCCTGGTACAGCAGGTAGCTGACTCAATAGGCGGATGGTTTGATCTGTGTTTTGTCATGTGTGTTCCTATAGGGTGAAAAAATAAACAAACATTCAAGAAAGAGAGTTCAGTGTTTTAATATGTATGAAATAGAACTAGGTTTAATACTACAACCAATATTAAATTCTTTTTACTGACATTAAGGTTGAAACTTGGCACATGTTTTGGGAGATGTCTTAATACGCAGAAGTTTGGAGATACATGTTTCCAATTTCAAAACAAAGATGTACCATGTTTGAAAGTAGCAGAAAAAAAATCAAATTTTGTTGCAAATAAATAAGGAGAAAACTTCTAACTCCTGTTTATCTTGTTTTGACTGTTTGAGTTGTAATTTCTGTTCTTTTCTTCCTTTAGGACTGGAGATTGATGGGTCTTTCTATCATTGCCTGTTATGCTTATTAAAATACAAAGTCCTAAGCCCACTACTTGGGCTTTGAACTTACTCTTATTTTCATTCATATACAATCATATGTAAAATTTTAGGAAAGTATCAATCCCTACAGGCAGGCTAGGAAACATATAAACATATATACGATATATATGTTTAAAATAACTTTTAATGTGATCTTGGAACACCAGAAGCAATTGTGAGATAAAATATGCAACCTGAACCAGTTCTTGTTTATTTAAAGAGTAGGTTAAATTATACGGTAGGTTAAGACAGGCAGACGGAGGGGAGGGCAGTTAAGTTTAATGCTAACTGACACACTTTCTGCCTTGCTAATCTACATATAACGGAAGAACTTTTCTGTCAACCTCCTTTTCAAAATTAGGCTTGCAGCTTGAAGCTTCAATGTAAAGAAGAGACAAGGCCTGATTTCACCCCCATAAGCTTCAGAGTAAATCAAGAATAATTTTAGGAAAGTCAGTGGACCAAGCCCCTATGTGATACAAATTGGCACTGACGATAATCAAGCTATTTCAGTTTATACTAAGTTAGAATCAGCTGCAATTAAGAGCTTCGCAGTCAAGCAAGTGTGACTAAAATCGGGTCAGTAGACTAGAAACCTGAAATATTTCATTTGGCTAAAGCTGTTTAAGGTTTGATGCTGTTCCATGAAGGACGGGCTGGTGAAGTTTCTACAGATTGCTGCTGGTCTGCATGAAGGCAGGAGCCTGGCCCTGTAGCTCTGTGAGATTGCTTTGTTCCCTCAGTGGAAATCTCATCAGCATACTCTTGTCTCTGGCTTTCATGGATCTCTATCAGAGAAGGAACTCTCGATAGCTTAAGCGCTTAAGCCTTTTTTGGTGCTTTGAACAGATTGCTTGGCTTGTATAGCAACTTCAGAAATCAAGTGCTCGGTTTAAGTATCCTCCCAGTCATCCTAGGGATTCAGTCTGGGTTCAAATGTCTTATAACCTGTAGGTATTACAAGTCATCTCCTGTATCAGTCAACTGAGAGCATGAGTATTTTCACCCCTTGGCTACACAGTCCTTGTAACAACTTACACTGTCTTATCTAAACATCCTGTGCTCAGTCTCTGATGTATGAGTCAGGAGGCCGAGTGCCACACAAGATATAAGAAGTGTTATGTTAAATCTCCCTTTCCTTCAGGGAAAATCTATAGTGAAAATTACTAATTACCCATTTCCAATTCCCTTAGCAACGGTAATGATTAGAAAGCTCTATTGAAATAAAACTGAAGATGTTCCCTATTATATTCTTAGAGGAAAGCATTTCTTTCGCATGGAGGGCATATGATTTTCAAAGACCAAAATTTTTGCCACTCTTTATAGGAAATGAATTGCAAGACCATGTGTTGCAGCCACTTGGCTTGGCCATCCCTCTGGTGTCCGTGCCCCATCTGGTCCAGAGCCGTGGTGCTACTTGCTAGCTTGACACGGCAGAAAGTAAAAGGTGTCAAGATTAATGGTGCTAAGCGTAATGGTGTTTGCTAAGTTGCCACCTGATATTTGTTGGCAGGACATGTACCATGTCGGATGGTGCTGTTTTATTTGACCGTAAGCTTGACCTGACAAAGCCCTATTCACATGCAGTTTGCTAGTAAGGCCTTCTCAGACCCCTGAAGGAGAAAAGAGGCAGCTCTGTAGCTCTCTCCCATCCCACGGACTCTGGGGAGGCAGGGACCATCTAGCCTGTATCTGTTTTCGCTTTTTCACTTATCTCTTCGCTTGGCCTGAGAGTTCACAGGGTGGAGCCAGGAGCTAAACAGATGTGATGCTTTGGTAAAATATCACGTGTTCTGCATCAACAGGGGAGCCTGTTCCGTGGTTCTCAGAGGAATAATACCCTGTCTTTGTACTTTCCAAAGTTTATTTCGGTAAGACTGAAAAGTAAAGAAATAATGCAACAATGACATGGTTAACTTGGACAAGCTGTGTTGAATTTAACAAGTCAAGAAACGGGTGTTGTTTTGTTGCTCAGTCGGTGTTAAATATTCCCAGTGAGCACGCAAGATGTGTCAAACCCATGTGGTAAGGAAGGCAATTAGTTGCGCGGAGAAGATAAGCAGTGAGCTGGTGCTCGTTTTGTACACTTAGGGAATAGCAAGGTAATATAACGCGTGCTACATTTCCACCTACAGTGCTTCTCAGACCCACTAATTTTTGTGTGTTTAGTCTGAAGATTTCCGTAAGAAACAGATTGACTTACAGGCGGCTTGGATTTTATACATTGCGTTGGAGAGGGGTTTTGCACAGATTGGAACAACAAAGCACAAGGCAACACTGAACCCACTGAGCACAAACGTGCCTCGGTGAATAGCACTCCCTAAGCTTATTTAGCACTGTACACTGCAAAATATGCTAAACAAAGAACAAATTGCTGCTCTAAAGAGCTTGCAGACATAAGAACCTGAATCCATATGATACCGTGAATAATCTGTGCCAGATAAGCCTTCTAGCTGAAATGTTCAGAAGAAGTTCTTAATTGGAAGGAGCAAGGGGATGTAAGTGGGAGTTATGTGTATATCATTAGCAAGAGAACAAACGTCTCCAGCTTTAACTAATGTTGACTACAATAAATTAAAATAAAAAGGAACAAACTGACACTTGATTTGAAGCTTGAGATGAGTGTTAATTTGAATTTTCTTGCCGCACCTGGTTTTTTTCATAGTCTCAGGATTACTTAATTGGACTCTTTGTACTTCAATTTTTATATTTTAAGAAATGTCAGGTTATTACAAGTTCCAGAACAAAATAATGTAAAAAAAAAATTCCTTTCAAGTCAGATACTGTTACAATTTGTTATTCTGTGACTTTGAATGGGGTTTGACTCATCCCCCTTAACATCCCCAGCTCAGCCTTGGCTTTTTTTCTATCTAAGCATTGCCTTCAGCTCTTCCTTCAAACATGTTGCTGCTGATAGGTACCCAGTGCTGCCTTTGAGTGTGCGGCTCTTTCTTGGGGTCACTTGCTGCCACGGAAGTTCAGCTTTTCTGAACACCGCAGGGTGGATGGGAGAGGGGATTTGCTCATCTGTAACTTTTAAATGCAGGTGATTGTCTAAGGAATTCACGTACCATGTTCATTTACTGAGGCTCATCTTTGATGGGGGAACAGGGGTAAAGAAGGATCCAGGGCAGGGAGAGTATATTTAAATTTGAGCCAAAAGCATTGACGTTACAGTGGTTAGTGTAGTGTTGCGTTGGCACACTTTGTTGATACTTCTCAAGAGCTTGTGTAGCAGTGCTGCTTAGGCACCCATTGAAGTCAGTTTTACGGAATGCCAGGGAAATTATAAGGTGAATTGTACTCGGTTAAAGTACAAGACTATTCAGAGTTTGCTTTTTCGTATTCCAGTCAGGTAAGAAATTTCATTTTCTAGTGGGAAACAGAATTAACTTCTCTAAGACCTCTTGAAATCTCTTGTTCATTTAAAGTTTGTATTGTCTCTTCCCTTCAAGCTGCAGTTCTTCTCCTGCTGTGGGGAGGAGAATACAGTATTTAGGGAGAGACCTTAGATTGACTCCTAACTCTTCACTTTTGGGGAGTTTGCAGGTTGAAATTCTGCCACATGTAGTACCCAGCATTTCTCATCTCAGTCATTCCCCCCCACTGAAGCTGGTCTTATCTTCCCACCATAGCATATATCACAATGATGGGTGGCTGTGGGTATAATAAGTCTCGTGGCTGCTTTTTCCGTAAGTAATCTGAGCAACTTGACTGTAAAGAATGTCAAAAATGTGACCTTTGTCCCTAATCCTGCCATTTTGAAAAAGCATTTTGAGGGATATTTTTAAATGCGACGTTTCTATATCCTACAGCATTGTCAAATTTACAGTGCACTCCTTGCTTCTGTAAACTTTTAAAGCAATAACATTGGCAGTTCAAACAAGCAGAGTTATTCAGTTCTGTGCAGATCCTGGGATACAATGAAATTATGATGTCAAGAAGATTCAAGCCTTTCTTTAGTCAACTGAAAATATTGACAGAAAACATATAAGATCCAGCTTTTTCTAGTGAACCCAAACATCCTTCTTGGATGTGACGATGTGAGTTGAGAACATTGTTTTATCAAATACGACTCCAGCTGTAGAATTCCATATAACGCAATTCAAAACACATTCAATATTTTGATTTCTTGCAATTTTCTATGGTGTCCATTGTAGCAAATATTTCTGAGATAAACAAGCAATAAGCCTGTCACTGAATGAGTTCTGTTTGTTCAAAAATATGACTGTCCTTGCTACAAAAGCTGTATCTTCAGCTTCACAAAAGGTGAAACTGCAGAAAGAGAAATTGCACTTGTAATACAATTCTATAAGCACTTGTGTTTTAAACCTAATGTTTTGACAAAGTGTATGTAACAAGTTCAATACTTTAGAATAATTTTTCTCTAATGATAAAATAAATAAGTAAATGAGCATAGTTTAAAAACTGGAAACTTTTTTTCATTTATTTAATGGATTCATTTGACATATTAATGTGTTATAGCTGAAACAATGGAATGCTTGATGGAAATTAGTCTTTGGATTCAAAATGCCTATAATTAAACCACAACTGATGAGGTTAAGGGAGACTTTTGCTATGTTGTCAATAAGAGTCACTGGAGGGCAAAATGGTTAAAATTGGGTCTAAATCCATGCAGTAGAGACAATGATGCTTCTTTGCCAGTAATTCCACTACAGTTTCATGAGAGGAGACTTCTTGTATCGCAAATTTTGCCTATCTTTTTAAAAGTTTGCAAAATATAAATTAAGGGGGGTTTATTTGGAGGGTGAGCTTTGCTCTGAGGTGCACAAATGGGATGGGACTGGAGCTTTTGAACACTTGAACTGTTTTGCAAGTGGAGGAAGCCACAGAGATGACAGGTTGCCACAAGCAGCACTGACCGAGGCACTGGACTCTTCACCTGACACGCTCGATGTGCGTTTAAGTGTGCAATAGTTTCATTTGATCGATCGACATGTCCTTACAGCTTCATGTGTGAAAGCAATCAGGAAAAGAAAACAAAACATCCAGCATCTGTGGGGGAGCTTTCAAACAGCAAACAAATGGCTAACAAACCATTGACCCAAACCAATTCCTGCCAAATGGGCAACACATCACGGTACGGATAGAAGAAAGCCACCTTTGTAAAGTTGCAGCGTTTCCACACATATAAAGAATGAAGTAACAGTATTTTAAATATCATTAAGTTACAATTTTCTGGACAAATACAAGCCTGTGAGTTACATGAGAGGCACATTTGATATGGTAGAATGGAACATTTGGGCCAATTAGGAGGCCTGGGGCATGAGCAGTTATCATCAAGACCTCTCTGAAAGGAAGTGAAGTTAGGTATTCACAGGAACCCTCTGAAAAAGTAGGGCTGTCAAGGGAACCACCGCTGTCATCATAGGCTACTGCAGGAAGATGGTGGTTGTGGGATGCCTTGGCGCAGGTACAGGCATGGGTTTTGGAGAATTTTGCTGCCCTGTCAGAAAAGGAAAGGTCAGAGCTCTGTGAGGGACTTGTCTTCTTGTGGCTGTCCTCACTACAGCTTTGGGACACATAGGGTGTTTGGGGAACGGACTCTCCTGCGGTTCCTGTAGACAGCAAATGTCCCCAGCCTGGCCACGGTGAAGTGCTTCAGAAGAAGTTCCTCAAGTGGGAATGAGGAAAACTCTGCGAGGGGGGTCTCATGTTGGGGGGAGCATCTGTTGCAATGGGCTACTGTTCCTTTGTGTAAAATGCAGACAACTTGCAGCTCCTGGTGAATCTTCTCATTTGATAAATCGGTCCATGTTCTGAACTGTTTAGCATGGACACTTCTGTCTATGTACTTATTTGAAGGAAGGAGATATTGCTGTGTTTTTCACTGTGATTTTTCTCCTGTAAATTTAATGCTATTAGTACTTTCTTGTTTTTCATTCTGCTCGTTCGCCATTGTTTTATCTCTATAAAATAAGGATAAAAGTAATCCTTGAAGCAAGGTTTATACAATATTTTTCTAGTGTGATGTTTTTCTATTATTTGAGATACAAAAGCCTTGCCAAACTTCTTTTCAAAGACTGTTTTCCTCCATTTTCTTTCCCTTCCGTACTGAGGTTTCTAGGCAGTACAGAACTGGAAAACAGTGGTAAGAAAAGGCAGTGTGCATCCCCAGCAATGTTTTGATCTTTTGTGCTTTCTGTAACTGTGAATTACACATCGTTTAATTTTTGTTCATGACAAACAGGCAATGTGTGCTACCCTGGAAAACAGAAGGGTTTTGGGTCTAGCCTCAGAACTCTGTCTTTGATAAACGCTCCCCCTTAAGTTGCATTTCTATTAGACAGGGCAACAACATTAAATTCAAATGCAACTTTCAGGCACCAGTCTTGCATATTCTATCAGTCTCAAATTCCCCAACCATGTCAGGAGTTAAAGTAATTCAGTATATAACGCCAAATTCGTAGGGCAGCTGACCTTTGTCTCTGCACAAGGCCAACTCTAGTTCAACATTACCAAACTGAGGTGCTCCAAGTCATATTAGAGATGCCAAACATCTCTAGTCAGATCTTGTAGCCCCAAAGCTGTGGTTGTGGCCATCTGTAATTGCTGATGGACTTTCGGAGCTCATGGCATATGTTTGTGCAAACAAATATAATATAGACCATAGAAAAGTGTATATTAGAAGGCAGATGGTGAAAGGGATTGGCTCATCTCCTTGGTGAAGGCTCCAGGATTGGGCTGGGCTGAGGTTAGGTTTGAGCAAATCTGCTGTATAGCTGGCCAGTAGCTCAGGGCTTCAGGGTGGTGGCTCTATCCTTGTAGATACAGCCTGGAAGAGTTGATAAGAGAGCAAATAAATGAGGATAAAGGCTTATAAACAAATTCTGCCAGTTTTTATATTCGGACAGTACAGACTTAACCTAGCTTTTACTGTCTGGGATGGAGCACCCAACAGATAACCTTACCCTCCTTTTAACCTTACTGCTACCTCAGTAGTCTCAAGAGCTGCTTTAGCAGGCAGAATCAAGCATCCCTTATTAGTTCCCTCCACTGATGGAATTACTGAATGAAATTCTGTGGCCTTCATTATGCAGGCAGTCACACTTGAAGATAATGACGGTCCTGCTGCCTGTGAAATCTAGTACTTCTGCAGTTCTAGAAGGTTAAGGATCAGGAACTGGATTTTGAAGTCATGTCCTGGTAGTACCTCTCCTTGTTATTCAGCTCTGTAACGCTGTGAAGCCACAGTATCACTAATGTGATTCTCAGAGGGAAAAGAGATTTACAGCAGTTCATTCTTTGTAAGCAAACAACCAGGGAAAGCAAGATCTGACATAACATTTCAAAGATGATGCGCAAAATGGTGCTGAAAAAGAGAAACCAGTAATTAGTGGCTGCTTCCAGTAATGGCTGTCCTTTTACTGTGGCTAATGCTGTGTCTCGGTTTCATCACCGGTATCTTGAGGCTGATAGTTTACACCTTTTCTGAAGCGCTTTGCAATCTTGGGAGAGTGCTCTGGAGGACAGGGTATCATTATGGTATGTCACTTTTATTTTATGGGTGGAAGTGACTCCAAATAATTTGACACATGGGCAAACTTTCATCATCCCAACTGGAAGCAGCGCGTGAAGAGTAGCTAGAAGCAGTGTATGAAAAGTAGCAAGGGAAGTTGTGTGAAGGGAAGCAAGGGTAGTTAAGGGAAGAATCAAGGCAGAATTGTTTCACCATCTAATGCAGCAGCTGATTGCCTTGAGCTCCTCTCCTTTCCCTGACTTTGGGGACAGAGGGAAGAGCCGCTGTACTTTTAATAGAAATGTACCAGCTTTAAAATTCCTTTGACCTTTTGGCCAGAGGAAAATGCTGTACTCAAAACATTAATTTAAAACCTAGAAATTCCAAAAAAAAGGTATGAATAGTGAGAGAACTTGTTTTCACCAATGAGAGGGCCATTTCAAAGAACAAAGATGCTTTTATATTTATTTTGTGTTAAGCTGGTTTGTAGAAAATCTGTTCCTGTTCTCTCCGGACTAACGCATCAGATTGTGACTTGTCTTGTCTGCTTGCATTACTAGCATTGATTTATGATAACTGTTATAACACAGTGTGACTCAGCTGAGTTTTCTCATGCCTTCAGTGCAGGACTGTCACAATGAAACCTTAAAGAATGTGTGTCTTTTGACTCACTACTCTATCAGCACTGTGCTGATCCTCTAGCAATTTTTAGAGCTATTTGTTTTATCTTTGCCGTGTATTGCATGTGCTTTGCTCTTGCTCTTGCTTTTAGAATTCCAATGGAATTTTCAAACTGATCTATCAAAGACCAAGGTGAGCTGATATGAATAAAAGAAAAAAGCAAAAAGGAAGGAAAAAAATGGGATGTTTGAAACATGCCAACTTTTTGCATCATATTCTTCACATTAGGCCCAAAACTCAAGAGGGGAAGATGGGGAAAATCCATAGTTTGATTTTTAACTATGGATTTTCCAAGACAGAGAAGTATTCCAAAGAAGACCTGGGGAACTATTTTCGAGGACTGTCCCAACTAGTGCAGACCGTATGATGAGTCTAAGATAAATGCCTTTATCACTGTTTTGCATCCAGTAGAATAAAGGGGATATAATTCCTTTTTTCCTTTCTGTTGTAAAATGCCAGTTTAAAAATTACAAAATTTCTTGCTGAAATGTATCAGATTTTTATTTATAAAGGTCTCTGTCATTTCCCAGTTCAGCATGGGAAAATTCTAAAATGCTGTGTGCCGAGTCATTTCTTGCCAAACTCTATTCGCAGTATTTGCATCCATGGTGGGATATCTTAGGTCATGCCATTGACACATCACATGAAAATTACCTTTTCCTAGGAAAACTGGCATAAATATTGTGAACATATGCTGAAATGGGAGATTTCTTCAAAGAGGAGCTATAGGACATGAGTGGGGTGAGCACAGAAACACAAGCTGGGAGATTATTCTGACACTGACTTTCTAGCTAGTCTTGCCATATCCCAGAAATAGTAATACTTAATCCACAAGGATTTGTGAATCATATTCGAATGAAATTGCAATGTATGAATATTGTGCCAGATTTCTATTAACTATTTTGAAGTTATACATTTTTTATCATATAAAGTATGCTAAAATTGTTCCAGATCTCCTCCTTGCCTGTTTTATTTTAACCAATGTTGACAGCTACAGCTGGTAGAAGCAGTCTGAATTAAAATTAAAAGTCAGTGCAAAAATAAACCCCAACTTTTTCTGTAAAATAATTAATTCATTTTCTTGATGAACTTCATTTGCAATACACTCTAAGTCTTGTTAAACAAAGATGATATAATAGATATATATAAAACATATATATATAACATATATACATATATACATATATACATATATATATACATATACATATATATATAACATTCAGACACCTGAGACAGACATTTCTTTATAAAATTCAGGGGCTAGGCTGTCCTCTCGTATTCTATCTGTCCCCTTCACTTTCTGTATGTACACACATACACATAATTATAAATGACACATCATTTTTTGGGGGCAGAATTTGGTTCTGAGTTAGGTAGAGTGTGTTTGTGGAACTAATGGCTATCATATTTCTTTTGAAATGCTATATTCTGTCTTCTGTTTCTATTTTTTTTGCCCTCTAGGTAAGAAAAAGCATTTATAGTCAACTGATATCAAGTGAGACATGACTGTAGTGATTGTATAAGGTTAGGAAAACTGAAAGCTGAAGTTAAAATTTTTAGATTATCTTCCACTCAGCAGTCAGTGCATGTACTGTTGACGGAAGAAGAAACTCACTCTGCAAAAGAAGAGGCATATATTTTGGTTAAAGGTCTTGTATACATACAAGCTGTGCATGAAAGTGGCAAAGGACTTAATTCTACTGGCAAAGTTAGTAGTTTTGGCACCAAATCCTTGACATTGTCTCATTTGAAGAGATGATACCATCGCTCAAAAAGCTTATGAGTTAGACTGCTAATGCTTAAATATTGAATGTCTAAGGGTGAAATGAAAAAGGGAAGTGTGGTATGTGGAGCCACTCTATGGGTCTGTTCCTGTGTGTGTTATAAGGGTGATTCTCCACATACTGAGGAAAATACGCAGCAGTGTCATTTCTGGTATCCTTCATGCCTCATATGTTACAACGTGGAGTAAAATGTCTTAGAAATGACAGACTGGAAAATCTCTTGCGTTGTACAACCTCTGTGCTCTTGTTGGGATGGCAGCCCAAGACCATAGGGGTATATCTGTGTGGATGCTGGGTTCCCCACATCCCTATGGGTTTCTCACTTTCAGCTGCAAGGATGGAAGAGAGACAGGATGGGGGAAAGGGAAGGAAACCAAAGGAAATCTTGGTCTCTGTGGGACTGAGTGGCTTCAGCTGTCATCGCCCTGTGGTAGTTACAGTCCCTATATGGTGTACAGCACTCCACCTGTGTTTGGGCGTGCTACCTTTTATAGCAGGCTAGAACAGTGAGTCAAGGGCTGCTGGGACTCAGAAAAGCCATTTTGGCATTAACTAATCCTGTTTCCCGAAGTGGGATTCAGCTCACAGGTGGAGGGGATGCCAGGGACTCAGATGCTGTTCCCTACATATTTCTCTCTCCTGGTTATGCTGTTTGTTCCAACACCTGTAGGACTTATCAATGGAGCTTTGTGAAAGAGAGGAGCAAAGCACACAGAACAGTAATGAAAAGTTCTTCTTCCTGTGGACCTTGAGGGGAGTGTGGAATCTTGACCCATCCAATTTATTTAACAGAACTTTAAAAACTAATTTAACATTACTTAGATCAGTTCATAGTTGTGCTGAAAACCTCTGCAATTGTATTTGATATATTTCTATGATGTAAATCCATTGAAAACAGCAGAGTCTAATTGAGAGAGATGAGTTTTAAATCAAAACTTAAATCAATCTTAAGGGTTTTTTTTTTTTGTCTTTATGATTACCTTCTACCCATCTCCTGAAGGTCCTTTAAAAAGCTTCCTGACGTGCATCCAATAATTTGTAACTCCCGCAAAGATCCAGCACCCATTGCTTGGGAACAGAAGGCACAGAGTTAGCGGCAAAATGTGGGCTATCATCTGAGGCTGTACAAGTGACAGCCTGATGCCAAGCCAATAGCCCCGGAGTTTAAATCCGGACTAGATACTTCAAGGCCAAAAGAAGTCTTGTCCATGCGTGTGTGGCTGTGTACGTGCTGTTGCAATGGCCTGCTGCCTTTCTCTGTGCTGAGAAGTTGTCCAAGTGATTCACAGGCTCAGGGCAGGAGCCATGATGGTGACTCGTTTTTTGACTGATAAATTCATTCCCCCCAAAAAGGGCTGGAAGCCTTTACATGGGGTTCAATGCTTTGCAATGGGCTGTATCAGAACTCTTCAGTTTCTTCCGTGTAGTTAAGTATCCCATAGTGGGGTATTCCCTCGATGAAAAGGAAATGAATGGAGCAGGGATGCTGTATGTTAGAGTGAAGCTGTCCCCTGGAACCCCAGCTCCTATGGCATTTGTGTTCTGTATAAATAACTACGGTGTCAGCACAGCACACATCACGTTGATTTCCACAAGACACAGCTCACCTTCACCATTGAAATGATCCCAAGTTGTTCCTCTCTGACTTGATTGTTTTTAGATCTTCTTTCTTAAGGAAATTGAGCAGTTTGAAGATTTTTCATCCTGTATTGAAAGATTCTGCATTTCAGAGCCAATTTGTGTGATTGCTGTGTCAGGGGATGGCACTCCTAGCTTTGGTCCAGGTTCTTCACTGAAGGTCCTTGCCACATCCCTGAAGAATGCAGCAGTGCTGTGGCCTTTTCTGTATCTGATATAAGTTTTGTAATTTTTTGGTTTCTGGTACAGAATTGAAAGATTAATGCAGTAAATCTACCTCTTACAGTTTCACTAGGAAATTATTTTGGAAAAAAACTCATTATTGCCCCTGGAAGAGGAATAGTGATATGGTTGGAAAGATGTTTTAACTTGTAGTTAAAAAACTTTCAACTTAACTTGTAGCTGAGAAACCCTTAGTTTTCTATAGTTTATTCTCAACTGTGGATACAGATCCTGAGATCATTGCTCTGTTACACTGTCTTTGCTTGGGAGATGTTAAACAGTTGAAGATTTAAACTCTGTATTGTATAGCTGTCTTGGTGTTGATAAACAGCTATAAGAAGGCAAAATTTTTCCAAACAGATTTTGATCTCTTGGATTTCTTTGCAATCAAGCCTACAATTTCATAATTTTATCAAATGAATGCAAACTATCTGCTAGTTATTCCTTTTCCTGTGGAGTTTGCTTCTTATGAAATGTTATTTCTATTCAAATAGTAGCTTCTGGAGTGTCATTTTTACAAAAGAATAAATTGACTGTTGAATTAATGAACCTTGGACTGTGAGAACATACAGTTAAAGATACAATTCTATAGAAAACTCCTACTTTAAAAGATAATTGTCACAAAGCTTCCCTATAATAATGGGTGATATGCAGGTTTCATGGTATTATCACAGTTCTAGAAATACACTATATCAAATGATAGAAAAATTATTAGGTGTTAATAGTACCATGGCATTGTGTTACCTGCATTGCCAGGTTTGCAGACCTGGTAATCCAGACCTGCACAGATGACCTTGTCTCCAGAACTGGGGGATGCTAGCTGTGTGCCTGCTCCACCACGGTAAGGTTGTGCTTTTCCTTTTCCTCCTACACCCCAGCACTGCACCAAGGCAGAGCTCTGGCAGGGATGAGATCTGTCAGTTCTGGAAGAGGCAATGAAGAGGCCTTTCCTCCAGGTGACCGAAGGGGCCAATGCTGTGACCTCCAGCACGGAAATTTATTCAGGGGTAGGACCCTGCCTTCCTACCCTATCATAAGATCACACAGGCTAGGGAACACAAACTGAGCGTGTCTTCCCCTGCCTACAGTCCTCTAAAACTGCTCTGATCCCTTCCCCAAAATGCCTAATGGAATTTCAATATTCAAGAGTATTTTTATGCTGTTGCTATTAAGGACTTCTTCTTCTGGAGCAACAGTTGTTTCTGTTTCCTTCAATTGCTGTTTAAGTCTTGCCTGCTCATCCTCCTAAATGTTGATTTGGCTAGCAGCCTAGAAACCAGGAGAGTTTTCATGGTTTGTGAGCCTATAGAAGAGTCTGTGCTCAAAACTAGTAATCTTGGGCATAATTTCTTCCTGCTCCCTGGGAGGACAGGCTCTGTGCAGAATTACTTGAGGCCTCTGTGCAGCCCACCACAGCTGCCAGTGTTACCTATACATGGACAGTAACTGATGTCCTAACTTTAGAAGAGTCTGTCAGAAAAACATTTTAAAGCTGTATTACTCTCAGAGGTGGAGAATCAGACTTCAGCTAGAAGTCTGGAGCTGAGCTGAGCCATAGACTTCACCCTTCTGTGGCTTTCAGTGGACTCCCACTGAGGTTTTCATCACCTTCTCGAGTTTCTGCTGCCTAGGTGAGAGGAGAAGAAAAATATTGTTATAGAATAATGTGCTGTAATTCTTAAAGGAGAAATTTTGCTTTAGGGCAGGGTATGAGATAATCAATAGGTTTAATATACAGTCTTCCAGATGATAAACGGAGTTTCTGGGCTTGTGTTTGTAAATAAGCAAAGAATTTGTGTGAGGAAGCCTGTTGGTTTAGGAATTGTATGTTTGAGAGGTAAAATGCAGAAAAGCTGGAAAGTCCTCTTTTTTTCCATTGTATATGAGGTTCAGGATCGGCAAGTTTTACCCACATTAGTTATTTAAAAGAAAGGCGATGCTAATTTTATTCATAGCCCAGATGGATGAATGTTGTAAATGAGGCAAGATTCCAGGCATAAAGCAGAATGTTTTATTCAATTGGTATTATGAAAAACAAATAGTTTATTAGGAAGAAGTTGTTACAGGAGGCTACCTTTAAAAAGAAAATGAAATTGCAAAAGCTTATAACTGTTCGGCTGGAGTGACTGCTGGTAAGAATGAATCGAGCAATGGCTGGGAATTCACAGGCCCATGGCAGAAGCAATTTCAGAGTAAAGTTGCAAAAAAATCAAAACGGAAACGTGTATTAGTTTTATCCATTTTATATAGGGGAAAAAAAAAATCGTTGAGGATATGTACATCGTCTGTTACACTGACCTGCCAATACAATAGTTGCAAATGATGGGATTTGTTTCTGGTGAGCCATTTACTCAGGGCAGGGACAGTAACTGCAATATTTCTGTGGTTTATGACCTCCGAATGCTCCTCTGCTGACATTATGGGGATCTATTTTTCACCATAGCTTAGCATGAATTGAGCTGCTCTTATATTTTTAATCTACCCTTTTACTCCTCTTGTTAAAAACCATATGCAATAATTTCTTTGTAAGTAGAGGCAAAGCAGGAGAGGAGATGATTTCTGAGCAACTCGAAATATTGATTTAGAAAATTCCTGACACAATCACAGCTTGAGCCCGTGGTTCTATGAGTGACCATTGCTGGAAGGCAAGAAACACTGACACCAGTTGAGAAAGAGAGTTTGTTTGTTGTTCTGCCCCTGTATCCTTTAAGTCATGGCAGTTTATTTCAGAAATATTGCCCAGAACGTGATAAGCTTGAAATCCCAGTGTTGAAAGTGACTTTTCCCGTGCAACTCTATAGGAACAAAAAGAGCTGAATATTTTAATGGGAGTTGTCGTGGGTACAAAATGGTTATGAGTTTATTCGCTGTGAAGAACATCACAATAATCTTTGTCAAAATAAACAAATTATCAACACTTGGCACATCATAATTATTTTTTAAAAATAATTGGCAAGAAAAATTTTTATGGTTCTATGGCCTCTTCAAAATTTGTGAGCATTTCAAACACCATTAATTATCTCTGTGAACTCCTGGGACCTCAGCTGGTCTCGTGTCTGCAGGATTAGACTCCTAAATCTGACTGCTGCAAAACCAGGAAAACATAGTATTCTTCAGCCTTTCACCCCAATTTCAGATCAATGTCTCCTAAATGTTTGTGTGTTCTGGTTTAAAAAAATAATAAATGAGATTGATAATATAATTCTTGGACCCACTGCAGACTCTTCCTCCCTTTAGTCATTAGGAAAATATTTTCTCTGACTGATCATGTTGTAAAATGTGTTATTTCAAACCACAGATATTGACAATTATTATAAATCAAACTGAACAGGGATAATTAAAATTTAATTTTAAGTTTGTCAAGGTCTTTGGAAGCATATCCTAAGGGCCAACTGTGTCGAGGTTGTGGCTTGTTTCCAGCTGACTTTGGGCCAAAAGTTGACATCGTTGTTCAGCCCCCTTTTGAAAACAATTCCCAGGCACTTCAGAGGGTGAGTGCCTGTTAAGCTGAATAAAAATTGAATGGAGGTTCCAGAATTTGTCCCTAAATATGGGTTGTGGGAAGAAATGGTTCTAAGAATTGAAATAATTTTAACCAATATTGCTCTCTAATTGCTTCTGATTTTCTTTCCGCTGCCGACACATTCAGTGCCTAGCATTGCCACCATACATTTTCTGACAGCCCGACTGAGAATGATGGAACGTCAAGGAAATAGTATGGCTCTAGTTTTTTTCACTGTGTTTGACACGTGCACCAACTTGGTGGCCATGTGGAAAGAAGCGAGGCTGTATTTTCAGAGCATGCTCACATTCTTGAATTTGCCGTATACTTCTTCAGGTATTTCGCTGAACCTCTGAGTCACTTCTCTGAGACAACACTGCATTTCACTGCCAGCTCTTGTCCCACTGTTCAGACTGAATAGAAACAGCTCTTTCATATACCCTTGTGTGAGTGTATAACCATACGTGGTGTATGAGGACAATGGCATATAACTAATAAAGTGATGCAGATGTATCATGAACTTGTGCTAAGCTGTCAGTGTAGATTTTACACTTTCTTTCTGAGCAATGTGGTTTACAAAATGTCAAATCTTCTTGAAATGCGTGTGGGAATGTACCTTTATACCAAAAACCTATGAGTCGAATGCTGTTTCTGTAGGCTCTCCTCCTACAAACTCTTAGATATGTTTCATTTCTTATTCACTGTACCTTTTCTCATTGACATTAGCCGGCCTATTTGCAGGATATAAAAATACCTGTGCTTCAGCCTGCAAGTTCAAGGCTTTACTGACTCCAGCATAGTTGTACAGATAATATTCTGAACAGGATTGGCTCTAGGTCAAAGAACACACAAAGTAATTCATTGTAAGCTAAGACCTAAGCTGATGCAGCCCCAAGGTAGTGGAGGTGGATGCCTGTGTAGTTACCAAAGTAATTTATTTGTGAAAAAAAAAAAAAACAAACCCCAAACCCTTGCCTGCTTTCAGCTTTATGTTTACTCTTGGCTAGCTCAAGTGCTGGTGTAAATTTTCAATGAGTTTGCTTAGTAACTCTTACAAGATATAAGTAAAGTAGTATTATTATTCTTCCTTTTAATATGGGCACAATCTTGCAATTCTGTCAGAAGCAATTCTGCAAGCAGAGCAGGGACACAACGACCTGTAGCTTTCAATGGCTCATGAACGACAATATTTAGCAAGTCATGTCTTAATTCCTTTTTTATTTACTTTCCTTTTGGTTATCTTGTAACTACTTATGATAGTTATGATAGTCAAAAAGCCAGGGATTGTTTGAGTGAGAATATCAGGACATACCTGTGAGTTAATAATTCCACTCTGTGATTTTGGTGGAAAACAGCAACAACCCAAGAAACCAAAACCAAACCCTCAAAATTCTTAGAACATCACTTTCTTTCTGCTTTTGAATGTTTGAAAGCAACTAAGAGATCATTTGGTGTATTTATTGCTCAGGTATATTCCACAACTGTGTTTTAATTTTAAAAAAATCACAATTTCTATAGGGATTGGTGATTAGTTGAAAGTATTCAATATATTCAATATACTCAGATGTGAACTAAGTACTACCGTTCACAAATGAACTATTATAGTTACTATAGATAGTTTAATGAAAATGTCAGCTCAATATTCAGTAGCAGTCAAGAAAGAAAATTGAATTTAGGAATTGTTAGAGAAGAAATAGAGACCAGAACTGTCTGAAAGTGTCCCATGAATGTACGACGATATGCTTGCCTTCCTCTTCGATTTTTCCTTTGCCATCTTCTGCTGGCTACTTTCAGAACCTTTGATCTGACCCAGTTTGGCTGTCTTTTCCTTTTCTGATACTGGACACTCAGACTGTATTTTGTCATAAATCACATTTTTATCATATGATGTAAGATTTCCTCCGATTCTTTTCTTCTTGATCCATTAAAAAAA
>VYXH01012778.1:5723-37568 GCA_013397275.1 Burhinus bistriatus | reverse complement strand
AAAAAAAAGATAAATCAAACAATGCTGAATGTAAGGAAGAAAGGGGATGCCTCTTGTTGAAAACTTATTCCTAAATATCCTGTAGCAATTCTGGAAGAGGAAAAACACATCTGAACTAGAAGCTAATTTTATTCTTGTGATCGGTCTGATGGAAGTCAATGAAACTTTTCCAGTGTGTCATGTCTGGCAGTTGCTTGGATGTCTGCAGCTGCATAGTAGCTTGTAGAATGCTTTTCAGATACTCTAATAGATAGTATTACATACTGTTTAAATGAATTTGTGCACATTTTGTAGGCAGCAAATACATGATTTAACTGGAAAGTCGTTTTGTATCAATGAGAAGTCTTTATACCTTGCGTGTGGATGTTAGTGCAATATGAAAGACACTCTAAAGCAGCTGCTGAGTTGGTTTCTTACACCCTGACTCTCCTGCCCTCAGTCACAATCCGTACAGCAGAATGCTTGAGAATGTATTTGGTAGGATGGGGTCAAACAAATTACCCTTAGAAGATTAAAACCTTAATTATTTTCATTAAAGATGACGATTAATTCTACCAGAACTCCTATTGTGTTTATTAACTGTGATAAAATATCACACGGGATTGTGAACCAGTGGCTACTTCCGATTCTGAACAAAAAGTAACAACTGAGTACATATTTGAAGATTAATTTCATTAATAAAAACTGTCACTGGTTGAGACATTAACGGGATAGGACAGTATCTGTGAAATCAGTGTGATAGAAGATTACTTATCCTACATTGATAACTGTGCTTGTAACCTAAGAACTTTGTCAGCAGAATTGGCAACTTTAATTACATTGGCACAGCCATTGGAGTATTTGAGTGTCAGATGATTAGAATTGATGAACCTTGGTTAATGAGAAGCCCTAAAGGTTAGTCAGTCGTATTTATATAATTGAAGACAATCTCAATTAACTGATAAGGGTTCTTTTATTTTTTAATTTTATTTTATTACTCAGTTAAAGATAAAAGTAGGATTTCACTTTGTGTTCCATCCAGTTAAGAGGTTTATTTAGATGGGATTAGTGAATTAGTGAATTTGACAGTGTTTTTCACTCCCTCAGTCACCCACTCTAGGAAGTCTGATGACGCCCTTGTTTATGCCCTGCATCACCCCATGGACTTCTGTGGCTTGTTGCAATTGTAAATGAAGGAAGAAAATGGCTTCATAATAAGAATGACAAATGCTGTATTAGTTCAGTAGCTAAACTGGTTGCCAAAGCATGCGGGTGTTTCAGGCGTTTCATTGAGTTAACTCTTGTTACAGAAACAGCAGACATGAAGGCAGTAATTTTAGCAATTAAGATGGTCTGGATGTGAAGTGATTCGTAATATGCTTGTTTGTATCTCATCAAAGCAGATACTGGGTGTCATTATCTATGAATGCTAAATACAGTGATTAATTACGCCAACGTACAAGAAAACAAGATAACTTGGATTTTTATCATAAGAAAATGCTCATTCCCTTTGTCACTATAATAAATGGTTCTGTCTTCCCTCGCTTGCCTGTTTAGATGTATTGAGATAATACTAATTACTTTATAATTAGTTATGTGTACAAACAAATATAGCCCAATAAATGCATACATTTCAAAGCATCTCTTTTCAATCTACTGGGAGCAGGAATTTGGGGCTATTAATCTAGATTAACAGTGAAAGAATAGAGAACCTAATACTTTTCCTACGGTGCCAGGACTGCTGGCATATGATCTAAGACCCTGAATACTCGAAAAATACTGTCAAATTAGAGACAGTTCAGAAAAAATGTAAGCCACCTACTGTCTTTCATTGAGCTGCTTAGAAGTGTGAAGCTTTAACCATGGAGAGTCGAATCTGAGATGCAGAGTCCAATAATACTGCATACTCGTGCCAGGCTGGCAGGAGGCTACTCCGATGACCATTTGGGAAATCAGGGCCCATCAGGCTTCCCTGGACCTGCACTTTCACAACGAAAATTGCATGTGGTTTAGGGAATTCCTGCTGCCATTGTACAAAGTTGTGCCAAGTTCTGCAGAGCTGGCTGGGACACGTGTGTAGCTAAATTATCTAGAGAGGGAAAATGACTAACTTCTCTCTAGTAAAGAGATTATGGGCCTGGTTAAATTTTAACGCTGTTAGTATGTGGGCCTCAGAAAGTGTTATTTTATATCCTGTTTCCCTCCAGATACCTCTCGGTCTAGCTGCTGAGAGTGTCTGTGCCATGCAATGGGAGAGGAGCCGCCTGGGCTGTGCCCACCATGGTGCCACACAAAGCCTGCGCCGTATAGAAGGAGGCTTTTTGCAGCTGCAGTTTTATATACTCATTAACCGCGTAACCTTTAGTTTTATCCACCATCTAATTTCTTTAATAGGAATATGTACTGGAGCTGGTCTTTGGAAAGAATGCGGTTAATGCTATTCTTACACATAATTCTGTATATCCGTGGGAAGCACTTTAGTTTATATTCTTGTGGCCAGATATGACTTGGCTCGCTTTTTATCAGCACATTGTCTGCGAAGGTCAATGTTTCTCAAGAAAGCGGACACTTCAGAATTTCATTGTCTATTTGAAGGCGACTCTCTCCAAATCTCGTGCGCATCAGTTTGAAATATGTCTGAATCAATGCCTATCTTAATAGGCATTAAAACCTTAATTTTGGGTTTATGTCTATGAAACTGAGGGGAAAAATAAAGCAGCACCACAAGCAGCAAATAGGCTATTTTGGCATGCATGTGATGTGAGCATTTTCTGCAAACTATGTCATACCTCTACTGAAGACCATCTTTTTACAGAACATTTGTTTTAAAAGAAGGAAAAATATACAAACAAAGTCTATTAGCAAGGTGAATAGCTACCAAATGCATGCTATGCATTTAGATAAAATAGCTAAATGTATAAATTTACCATAATATACTTGCATTTGCAATAACAAATAAAGTGGCCTGGAAGATGACTGAAAATAGAACAATATGATTAGGGGAGTTAAACCCTGATTTGCATCTAAAAAATGTAGTGTATGCTCATTTATGTGCAAATGTAATGGAAAAAGGCTGCAGGTAAAGTGGCGAAAGCCTAAACAAAATAAACACTTAATTTTCTTTTATTGTACTTTGTGACTATTAATAATATTACAGTACTAAGGCAGAAACATTAAACTAAGCAGGGGAGCAATAAATGTTCCTAGACTGTGCAACGCTGTTGATATTAGTGGCTAATAGCTCCAGAGTTCACATAAAATGCAGATTGAAGTATAAAGAAGATGTTTAGTGGAGTCAGCAGTGGCAGTGAACTGTTTACAGGTGAAACTAATAACCAGAGGGCAGACACAGCAGGGGCATTTTCTGCAAAAGATATCGAAAAGGAACTTTTTGAAGCACTTAATCAGACTGTCTCTGTCCTCAGGGAAGAGATTTGATAATCCCAGTTTATTTCTCTTCAAAACTAGCTCCTGAAATCATTAATTATAATGTGCCATGTTTCCATTTATAAATACCATGAAAAATGCAAGGACTATAGGGTATGTTGATATAAAACAAGTCCACATTGATTTAAGAATATCATGCTGAAGTTATGAGGATGACTTAATACCACACTGTTGGGTACATGAATGAGAAACTGGATTTAGGGTTAATGAACCGTAATTAAGTTCACTCACTGTGACATACAGAAGAATGTAATACTCGGCAGTAGTCATACCGTGTTTTGTTTTGCCTTGCAAATCTGGACACAAACTGTTTCCCACATCTTTGTCTGAGAGACCATAAAGAAAACACTGACTGCAGAAGAAATAAATAGCCATCTATTTAATTGAAGAAAGCAGATCTCCTCCTCTCCTGTGCCCTCCACGCCAAATGGCAGAGGGCAATGAAAGTACGAAACTGACATAGTGTTAGATAATATTCATCTTAACAGTGGTGCACTTTACCAGTGTCGGTAGAATAACTGAAATGTAAATGGGTGTAAAATTATATTAATGTGGAATATGATCATTCAAACCACAAAGTAAAAAAGGGTTGGAGGAAATATTTTTTTTCTGAAGTGTTTTTATCCAAAAGAGTGTATCATTCTTTTTGGGGCATTATTTTATTGAACAATGTAATCTGTATTTATTGGGCAAACTGAAAGAGAAAGTATCATTCTTTTGCCTGACTTTGATCAGCATATACATTTCTTTAGGTTTTTCCCTCTTGATTTGGTTTATGATTGGAATGATAGGTTACCGGAATCATTAAAATATCTTGTCAGTGTGCACAGTTGCACAGTAGATAAGTACTGATTAGTGCGTCTCTCTAAATATATGGTTCTCTAAGACAAAGAATATAGTTTAGGGACTGGACTACTCGCAATGAAGGCAAACAAAATAAATCGTACAGGTTATTTGTGCTCCTACACATTTCTGCAATGAGCTGCCCTGTTGGGTTTCTCAATGCAAGAAGGAAGCACGAGCTCAAACAGGGGATTTCTTCTGTGAACAAAGAGCTGGGGTGCAATTATCCTCTTAAGTATCTCTGTCTTCATACACATGTATCTAGGAAGAATAGGGAAAAGACAGCTGGTAGTACTTGGCATATCGTTTAACTCAAGGACTAATTAACATGGCTTTATCCAGAATTAGAAATGGATAGAAGTCTGTTACTAAATAAATTGGTTAAATTTTAAGATATTAAAAGATTTCAGGCTTCTACTTTCTGCTGTGACATTCAACCTTGTGCTAAAACTGCATGGCTTGTCTGCAGAAGACAATCTCAGCGTTAACTTGTCAGTAATCTGAGAGGCTCCCTTCCAACAGGAGCAGTCCCACTGGAAGTCCTGAGGACCTTTGTCAGTATGCCAGGCTGAGCCGTCGTAGCAGACTATCACCATATCTGATGAGGGTCACCCAATAGGACAGAGTGAAATGTCGGAACTTGACTGGAACAGAGTTTTCTCTAAGCTGGTCAGAGAGTGCAATAGAGGTCAATTTGGATTTTCTTCAGTAATCTATTATCATAGAATCATAGAATCTATTAGGTTAGAGGTAAACCCCACTATTTTAATTCTATCAAAGGGAGAGACTAATTTTCTGATCTGCTTACTCACATTATCTCTCTCTGACGATGGTGAGCTCGCCTTTTCCTAAGTGCATTTTAAGGAAATTTACCTCTCAAGGCCTCTTGTGAAGGGTTGAATTGGCTCTCTGACCTGCCATTAGTGTCAAGCTCAGCTCCCCACTCTGCTTGGAGAGGTATTGAAAGGCATTCATCCTCCTTCCCAGGTCTTCCTCACGCTTCAGAAAAACGCTCCATCGATAGCCAAAAGATACTTCACTGCTCTCCTTCAAAAGCCTTTCAAACACATCTTTACTGCTCCATGTATTGAAAAAAAATAGTTAGGGTGCCTGTTATTTTGAAATCGCTGATTATTTTGTTGCCCAAAATCCACAGCTTATACAACATCGAACCAGAGAGGGTTCTGGATAATCAGAGGATCTTCTAGATCCTAAGACAGCACAAGGAATTAATAGTAATTTCATACAGCAGAAAGGGAAACAAGATTCTTGATGGTGGGGGGGAAGGATTCCCATCGCTTTCAAGATCTGGATCATTATCCTTTGGAGCTGAAAATACATCCTGGTCATAAGTATTTAGTGTTTCCTCAGTGGCAGAAAATTCTCCTCTCGCCTTTCTGAAGTAGCTGGCTGTCCTTAGTTTACCTCATGGTACGACTGCAGTCCATTAAGTTTTTACAGCAGGATGGCAAATAGCATTTCAGAGCTTCATTACACGTTCTGGTAAAGTTCAGTTGCCTGGAAACTGCTTGTGAATTTGGGTCAAATTTTCCTTCTCATTTCAGAAAAAAAAAAAAAGAAAAAAAAAAAGGCAAAACAGCAAAAGAGCTATATTATCCAGGGAGAAGGAGATGATTTTGTCCTGCTTTTCTAAGGTTCAGTTCTCTCCTCTGCCTCGAGAGCATCGTAGCCTCCGAGCGATAGGTCATTATGTTGCATGGGGCATTCGCAGTCCCTTCTGTTGACTCTCTTCTACTTTATATAAATAATTGACTGTCCACTGGTACAGGAATAGGAGTCTAAATCTCCCACTACAGAACAAGAAAATCTTTCTGGCTAATTAAGTATTCTGTGCAAAGTGGGGAAGCTTGAACACAAAGGGAGGGAGAGACCCAGTCAAGAATCACTTATCTCGCGCTCACTCAAATTATCAGCTCCAGTGGCATCTCCTCAGTTCATCATTTTTGTCCAAACCACACTTTGGTCCCAAGCAGGGGTTGTCTCCAGCATTCCGGGTCTTGTGCTTTCTATTATTTTTTCTCAGGGTGTCGAAATGAATTTCTGGCCTCATGGTCCAGAGAAATGAGATGCTGACAGTGGTAGCAGCTGCAATGCACTGTCACGCCAGTACAAGAAGAACCTGAGTAACACGTAATATTCAGTGAATATTCAAGTTAGGCTTGGTCAACGCTGTACTGAAAGACTGAACACACCTCTTCAGATCCCAGAACATGTTATATCTGAATAAACGGAACCCTGTTTGGCATGCTAAAGCTCAGAATTTCCGACACTGTCAGTCTTAAAGGAGCCTCTGAGCTTTTAAAATAGCAGCATATTTACCACCACACACAATCCGTCTCTTTGTCTAGGTCATTCACGCAGATTATGGAAATGATGCTTTATGAGCAATGGCTTGATTCTATATTTATTTATGTTCTTAAGCCACAATCCATCTGGTATGCTGCATTTTATACCTTTATTTTTTAAATGTCTTCTTATCCTGGTTACATGATAGCACTTGAATTGCAGGTTATATTCATAAAACCAGGAAGCATTTCAAGAACGCTGGCACTTAATACATTGCAGGTTATAGGTTTTGATTTTAAGCCAAACTGTCGTTGTTTTTGGCAAGTGTATTCTCCTCTGAACCTGATGCATTTAAAATATTGATGCAGTGGAATTAACTGCATGGTTCCAGCTCAGGAGACTTATTCTGCTGGATCACCTGCCTAAATGTGGTCCTTCCTTTTTCATCTCATTAATGCTGTAGGACTTTCATGCACAAGTCAAGAGGTGACTTGACCCTCTTTTGCCCTCAGCAGTACTCACTGAATTCATGTAGAATCAAATGGGAACTCCACGCTGGACTGTAGATATGAATACAATATTTTTAAAAATGGCACAAATACTGCTAATTTTAATGCATCAGGTGGTGAAAATAAGGCAGTGGTGCTTCCAGAGCTGATCGTGCCCTGATACTCAGGTAAAGGATTCATATCTATTTCATCACCATTTTCCACCATCATTTTTATTCTTTTGACTACCAGCACAATGAATCTAATTTCAGAGCTGACAAATATAAATGTGTTTGCATCAGGGACAAATGCTACTGTTAAAAATTTTCCGGCAATTGTTTTGTTAGTGTTTGAAAGAGAACAGAATGGAGTTCTTTCTTGCAGGATTGTTGGCTCAAAGAGTTAAAAATAATAAAATATATTTTTCTCAATAACTTAGGCAAATGTGACCTCAGATTAAATAATTGGATATACAATTACCCTTAAAGTAATTCTGATTACGAACCTGCACTTCTTAATTGAAACTTCTGTCCTAAGCAACTTGTAAGTGCATTCATTCCAAAAGTCCTCTTGAGGACAGAGTTTTGAACATCTTTGACCAACTACAGAAAGAGAAAATTTGGTTATCTATTTTATATAATATATAAAGCCCAGCAGTGTAGAAAATTTAGAGTAGCGGTATATGAACTTGCTTCTTCTTTTGCTTATGTATTCATCTTGAGTCTTACGGCATCTCTGATTCCATGTCCCTGGTGCAGCACTTAGGATTTACAGGTACACAGCTGTGTTTGAAAGTTAGCGCAAGTGTGCTTTATTATTTATCATAGTTTCTGTTGGGTATATCTGAGAACTGAAAATAGGTAAGAACGTAGACCAAAGCTGTGAGATATGACTGTGGTGTTTAAGTGAAATTCATCCCATGGCGAAGATGAGAGGTACAATGTCCGTGAACCACTTACACCCTGCTGATATTCAGGTCTGAGCACAGAAGGGAGAATTTAAACACTTTCCTGCTGGCTTTTGTTAACATTGAATTTCTCACAGCTGTGGACTCTGCGCTGAATATGTTCATCATTTGGTTCACAGCTTCCCTTTCTACAGAGGTTTCTCATAATACCATGCTGCAAAGAAAAGAACTGAGGGGTTAAGCATCAAAGCACTGGAGTAGAGGAGGAGGAAAGAAGTCATGTTGGAAAGTATAGATGACTGGACTCTGGAAGAATGAGATGTAGCAGATTATTAATAGTTATGCAAAACTGGAAGTTGAATACCTCCAGGAATCTGCTGTCATTGGCAAGGGAAACGGGGCCTGACCCTGCATGAGTAGAGCCCAGGATCCCATCACTGACTGAATGAATTCAAGTTGTTAGAATGTGGGCTGGCTGCGAAGTCTTTTTTAATTTTGCTCTTGGCTCTTCTGATGTCTTATGAGTCACAAATCTTTTACTGGCCTTATTCTACAGATCTGAGAGCAAGGGAGTGACAGTGTTTACCTACCTCAGATGGAAAATGTGAGGCTTAATTAATGTTTGTAAAACCTGGTGGATCACCCACCAGAAACATTACATCTGCGTTGTGTTATTCTTCTCTGTTGCATAAAGTTCTCCCTCGACCTTTGCTCACCTTCTAATCACCTTTTAAAACAGAGCAAATATTATTGAAAATGGCTCAGGGTTTTATTTAATATGGATTACATATTTTTCAGGGCCGGTGATGTGAGGACATACGTCACTTATGGGCCCAATAAACTTGCATTACGGTGCTTTCATAACAAGCACCCTAGAGTTGGCCAGCCCTGCACGAATTGCAGGACGGCGCTTTGAAATGAGGATACAAACTTCAGGAAGCGCAAACCTCTGAATCTGGGCTCACAGTGCACAAGGTGAACTCTGAATGCCGTGAATGAGAAACCAAAGACATTTTTTTTCAATCCTTATGCATAAAGGCTAGAAGTGTTTTTCCCAAAGCGTAGTAGAAAACAGGAAATTCTCATTGATGGGAAGAAATATGTCTAATTGATATTAGTGATATCTTGTGGAATTACTTGTATTATTTATGATGGTAAAATCATTGTTTATACTGTACTCACAAAATGGAGGCAAGGAAGGAAATATGGAGAACAGTGCTCCGTATTAGACACAATTACCATCTATTTTTAGGAGTGTTCTTAAGACTCAAGGTCTTTATATCTAATCTATATTTATATATCCATGTGTATGGCTCAATGCACTAATTAGCAAAGCTCAGGAAGTGGTGCCAGTAGAGATAGGGATAGAGCAAAGTGAGAGATGAATGTCTGACAAACCTAAAAATAGGGTGATTTACTCTCTGTACTCTTGTTGGTACCAGACAGAAAGAAGAATTGTGCTTTTCTGCAGCACCTCAGTTTGGGGTACACACTCTGGGTATTTGTGGCATCCGATATTGTACCGCAGGATTTTCTAAAAATCATAAAAGATAATTTTCTAATCCCCAAATATCCCCCTTCCCCAGTGTGAAGTGTGTCGATTTGGGATGTCACCGTGCTAGCTAAAGATGAATTAATTGGTGGACGGGAAGCTGGTGTTTGCCCACAGACCAGTGACCAGAACCTAATGACATTCAGTCTGCGCCAAGCCTGCGTCACGTCAGTGCATCTGAAAATTGTCTCTCTCATGTATGTTGGAGTGTGGAAGTCTTTTGTTGCTAAGAAAAGCTGCCTAAAGAACTGGAGGGCAGGGCTGGTTAAACTTAGCGGAGAAACCTTCAGACAATGAAATTAAGCTCTTCCCAAGTGTTGTTTTTTGTTCTGGCCTTACCAAGTCATTCTCCTTGACTGATCAGCTAAAACCACTGGATTTGTGATCTGCCTGTGTAGATACTTGCATTGCAGACGTCAGTCCTGCTCGTTCCCCCCCGCCCCGAAGTGAATGAGCCCTGTGGCCCTCCTCTGACTAAACTCCCAGTGAAATTATTGGACTGTATTCTTTCAAACTGGTTCAGGAATCTATGAATTGCATCTCTGTGCACCTGCGTGTGGGGCATGTCGTGTTCCCGGCTGGATTTGGGTGGAGAGGGGAAAGTGGCAATGGCCTTGGAAGGCTGCTCCTTCCCCTGCGGTGGCTGAGCATGGGCTCACGGGCAGGAGGAGCTGTGGGAAGGCAGGGGATCTGGTAAAGGCTGCCGATTTTTTCTGTTTATTTTAAGGGTGTGCTCATCTGATCCCTTTTCCTAAGCAGGCTCCAGCCATTTCTTGTGATGTGGGTCTTCTCCAGGTGTCTGTTGCCATTGTGTGTTTTTCTTAGAAGGTAGCACATCTCCTAAGACAAATGCAAATAAGTGGCTTGAAAGGAGACAGATATTATAAAATTTAGACCTTTAGCTAAATCCCTGGTAAACAATTACTGCTGCTTTGTATCATTTAATAGGAAATACGGAAAGAGTGTCTCATATTTACAGACTGGGTATCCTCACACACTTATTTAGCTGAACAAGTGTGCTGCTGTGGTGATGGGATTGCCTGGTTTATGGGACTTTTGGGTAGGAATGGGCTTGTTTTTTCAATCTCTGAAAATAATGAGCATTATCACACATTCATAGATTATTTAAGCAGATTCTGATTTACAAAGCTCTCAGAAAGTCCTGATAATTAATAAGCTTCCAAAAAGAAATTGGGGGAAGTATCTGCACTGTGTATGACACTTTTCATTATCCTAGTATTTCTTGGGATATAAATGATGACTTGTTTTCAGTGAAAAGCCATCAGAGGTAAATTCCACCCATCTCTGTGAGAAAGAGCACAGACCGTTAAGTAGAGCTTTATTTCCCCAGAATGGTAATCGGGGGTTTTATGAGCTGATCAAAAGCAATGCATCTATTGCCCTTTACTGAAATCCTTGATAGCCTTTCAAAACAGATAAAATTTTCTTCTCCTCTTCATGAGGCGCATTTTGCCCCATCCATTTGTATGTAGGCAATTTCCCTCAGCACAGATGGCACTCACCCGAGTGTGTCCCCACCGGCGATGTCCATTATGCTGTGTCAGGAAGCCGGGCAGTGAATGGGGGACAGACGTGCACTTGCTTTCGCTGTTGTCATTGCTAGGTGAGCAGAAAGGATCCCATCTTAGCCAGATGTGGCAAATTGAAAATCTGAGTAGCAAAAAGCATTCATATATTCTATTGGAAAAAATTCCCAGCATATGTGGCTGCTCTCAAAGCTGGGGTAATGTAGCTTTTGTCCCTTTGGTGGGGTAACCCCTTTGTAAACGGAGGCTGGAGTCTGGTGCACAAGAGCACTTAAGGCCAGAGTTAAGCAGTCAAGGAAAACAGCAACAAAAAAAAGGTTACAGATAAAAAGAGGTGATCTTCTTTTCTGAGCCCTGAGGACTCACGATCCCAGTCTATACTCCTTAGGATAAAGCACAGTGTAAATTCTCAGTAAGGAACTTTGATCTGAAAGAGGTTTTGATGGCCCTTGAGTAAGGCAGTGATATTATAGCTAACAATAATGTACCTGTCTTCTTTCCACAATCTTCCAATAACCCTTTAAGGAAGCAAATAATTAGCTAAGACCTTTTACCTTGATTACGGCAGTTACCAAGACGAGATGAGAACAGAGGATGGTACACTGATGAGATCTACTTCAGTGTATGTGGCAGCATATCCCTGACAGAGCCTGTGAAAGAGCGGAGTCCAATCTAGAAAAGCAGTTTATAGAAATTCAGCGCTGATGAAATCAATATCAGAGAAAAATAGGCAATTGCTCAGGATAAGGATTCATTCTTTTTCCAAAATGTGCAGTACAGTCGGTATGCTGAGAATGGAGGATCAGGCTCAAAAGTGAACAAGTGCAAAGAAAATTCAGATTTCTAGTGGCTGTAGAGATGAAAATGAATTGAAGAAATGAAATTCTTAAGCAAAAGTATGTACTCTCTGTGTTTATCATCCTGGGGTGAGATTGAATTTACACATCTAATGCAGAAGATTATATTTGATGCCTTCTCCCTGCTTACAGAAAAATCCTTTTACCATTTTAATGTTTAAAAAATATAAGTCTTTCAATTATTGCTATATTTTTGAAAGAATTTTATAAATGTTCAAATGCTTGTAATTTGCCTTTTTTCCTAAGTTCCTATAGAACGTACTTAGTTGACCAAATAAAACTCAAGGCTCTCAGTAGGGTAGAAGATAATTTTCACTTCAGGCATAGCAGTAAGGATTGATTTCCTTTTCCTGAATCAGATAAATCACTTGTTTTTTGAGGGGAAAAATAATTCTTAAATATTTTGTCCAGCTTTAAGTATGACTACAGGGGTGGGTTTGGTTTTTTTTTTCCTTGTATTTGTAGAGAATACTTATTAGATTGTAGGGGCTGCAGCAAGCATATATAAACCCCAAATCTTAAAGCAGCTGAAAAATCTCTTGACTGTATTCGGGAGCAAACTCAAATAGAGCTCTCAACTTTGATCACAGAAAGGCTGAAGTGGACGCTTTCAGGCTCTCCAAACTCAACTGGGTTGGGAAATGCCTCATGAAACTTCTTGTTTAGTCCACGAGACCAAACACTGAGTCAATATTTAGACTGAGGGCTGGGTCCTCAGCTGGCGCAAAATCACATACTTCCACTGATGTGAGCTGGAGCTGGACAGATTTTGCAGCCACTAGCTCTCATGGTTTTGTTATTTGCCTTGTGGTGTTTGGTTCCAGGTTTTTCTTTCCTCCTCTGAAACCCAGACTCGGGGAACTATATGCAGTCTCCATTTGCATGAAGATGAAGTGTGACTAAATGTCTTGCCTGTCTGATGTTGGAAAGAGCCTTGAAAACAATAGCCTAGAGGCCCTTTAAACTATAAGGCAAAGAAAACAGACACCAGGTTTATCATCTCAAATAATATGATTTATAGAATGATGTCAAGATTTTTTGCAAACATAGGGCTAAAGATGCTCTAATTTATCCCAGTGGAGAATCTGGTCCTAAATATTAGTCAGGAGACAAAAATGAACTCTGTTTATCCAATATACATAACCTCTCTCTCTCTTTCTCACTCTTTCTGTGTCTCTGAGTTGACTGTTCCTATGGAGATCGCCAGCCTCTTCTGCAAGCTCATTTTATATTCTGTCTTAGATGGCTACTTACAGTTGAGATCCACAGGACATTGGCTCATTCCCATTTGCTTTGGAGACAGCAAATTTTGGCAGTGGAACAGCTTCAAGTGCCAGTTGGCATAAGCCTTGACACAGCTGTAGTAGTGGGAGAAGAATTTACATACAAACAAATCTCCCAATTTGAACCCCGTGTTACCATCCTGACAACTTGTGAATGTACTGAAATGTTTTTGCTGAACTCAGAGGATGCTCCCAAAGCTAAGATTTGTATGACTCAGAGTCCAGGAGGCAGCCAGTTAATTGAATTCCTGCTTCTCATTGCTCTTGAAACCTCCTGCTTAGTTTCCATTCCCACACACAACCCCCCTTCCACCTTGTCGGTGCTCGGCGACCTGTCGTAAGAGTAGGTGTTTGCTCCACGCAGTTCTGTGGGCTACCTACCGGAGACCTGGCTGCTGCAAGGATCAACAGTTTGCTTCTGACCTAAGGTACTATGTCTGCTCTTATATATTCATTAGTTACTGGTAGGACCCACTGGGGAAGACGATGCATTATCAAGCTTTGCTTTACATGGCTGCGTTCTGCTGTTTAACTTGGGTGGTGTAAATAACCTTCTGTTCAAAAAACATGCAGCGGAGAAGTTGGTGTTTATGCTTAGATTCTGAGGATGAAATGTGGAAAGCAAAGGATGCAGATCCATACATGAATGAACAACAAGAAAGCAAATATTTCCTTTATTAAATTCAGTCAGTTCGTATTAAGCTTGCTACGGGCGTTCCAAAATAAATATATACTTTACCGATACTGTTATAATGCATATATTTTCATTGCCATGGATTTATCTCTCTTCTACTGGATTTTCTTCTAGAAACAAGAGATTAGGAGAATACAGCCTCATTTAAAACCACTGCCCTGAGCTCAACCTGCCCCTTATGCTTTTGTTTCCCATTGGTAAAACCCTTTGTAACCTGGTAAAGCAACAAGAGAGCCTGAACAGGGAACTTTTTCTGTGGAAAACAATGTATTCCATCCTCAAAGCTTCTCTAGCTCTCAGTCTTTAATCACTTTGAAATCAGGCCTTTTCTTTGCCTTTACAGAGCAATATTCCAACACCCATTTCTTCACATGGTGGAAGCTGTCCTGCTGCAAATGTTCTCCAGAGATTTGCAAAAAATCAGAGTAGAGTCTTCCCCAAAGGGAAGAGAACGATAGAAGCTGCAGTAACTGAGAAAACAGGGTTCAAATTGAGCAGAATTGAATGGATTCATCAGTTTTCTGCTCTATATCTTCATGGTCAGAATGAGGAAAAGCGATAGTCAACATTACCAAAAATGGTAAAACTGATTTACAAAACAGGAGAATGAAAACATGTATTTGAGTTCTGTCGTGTTTGCCTTGTTGGCTCAGACCTTTTGGTTTGTGCATGGATAGTTTCACATTTGCCGAGTACTAGAAGTCCCAGATACTCACAAGCCTCCTCAGGAAAGCAGAGACCAGCCTGCGCGTCCTGCCCAGCCCCAGGAGCACGGGCTCTAAGAAAGAAGGTAGCTGTCACTACCCAACTCCAAGCTACAAATAATGCTGTATCTGTACCGTGTGCTTACTGTAGTTTTAGAAAATAGTTTGGTTTCAATGTCTTCAAAGAGTTCTGACTGGACTTGATCTACGCTGCCATAGAAACAATAGTCTGTCAGCTAGAGCCATATTTATTTTTATATATGGGATATCCTAACTTAGAGACCTGCCAAATGTCTGTCTAATGGAGGTCTACTGGTTCCTCAAGTCCCGGGAAGCCCATTTTAAACCCTGTTTTACAGCTTCTTGATTCTCTCCCTCCCAAGGGCAGCCTAATGGTGAATGTGAAGTGTATCATAATGGATGTTTTCCCGCAAATCCTTCAGCCTTAAATCCTTTCTTTTTCTAATTCTAGTGTGAGTTCATCTCACACTTCCCCTTTTGTGCTACTATCTGCTGTCTATGGAGACCTAGATTTGATCTAGTAAGAAAGGCCGTGTGTCACAACAGATACTTTACACATCCTTAAGGCTTCTACTTGGCAATAAACAAATAAATAAAGTCAACATCAGAGAAACTTCCCAAAGACCAGAATGATTTTGTTTTCCTTTTAACTTTACAAAGAAGCCAAGGAAGATAATGCAACGGTAATATGTTCATAAATGTAAACTGCTGTAAACCTACTTAAATCAGTGTTTATGGGAATGCACTGAATTTGGTAATTTCAGTGTAAAGGTTCATTGCTCTTTGGACTTTTTCACACATTCTGCCATCAAATCCCGGGCCGGGTGTAATAGATGCTTCTCAGCTGGCCAGTTTTGGACTTTTACTGAAATTTTCTATTGTTTGGTAGCTGCTAAGGAAAATGAATCCCTTGGTAAAGTTTGAAAGAGTCACAAGCTGAAACACCTTTCGAAGAAGCTAGTTTGTCCTCCAGCTATTCAAGTGCACATCAGCATTTCACTTTCTGTAGCTACCCTGGTGATGTGCAACTCTGAGCAAAAGGTTCAACTTCCCCGAGTTTGTTTCTGTAGCCTGTAATTATTAAATGAACTTACGAGTTAAATGTTTATAATCTTCTATCTTTCTGTAGATACAGAAAGTCTTTTCCTCCACTTGATTTAAATCCAGCAAATTTCTGCTCAGTCCAGCAATGGAAATGAAAAAAGGCTGGTATCTGTACTGCCAGCAAGCATGGTTCGATTCATACAGGAGATAGTGGTCAAATTAAGCAGATCCTGTTTATTCCGAAGTTATTTCATACTACGGTGATGTGGTGCACAGCTGACGGTACCTACACTTCAGTATGCAAAGCCTCCTCCACTGCTTTGAGGAGCCCTGACAAAGTCTTGTGGAAACAACATCCAGATCCCCTCTAGCTCCTGGGAAAGGTGACTATTCACAGTCAGCAGGCAGCCATTTGACAGTAAGTAGTTTCACATTTCTTGAACGCTGCTTACAAAAGCTGGCAAAATATCCAGAGCACTCTAGAAAGTTTGGCCTTTATCATAACGTTTGTGCTGCGAGCGCTCTCTCCAGGTGCTAGGTAAGTGATACGTATTGACAATAGTCACTTAAATGAACAAGGATTTTTTTTGTTGTTCCTGGTAATTTATAGTTTGTTACTGCTTTCCTTGCATAGATTAGGCTCACCATAATATTCAGCAAATCCATTTTCTTTTTTTGAAACAAAATCTTTTTAAATCTGTGTGGTTTTCCTCTTAGTCCACTGTACCTCCCCCTGGCGAGCATCAGCCTTTCGGAGCAGAATAAAGGAGAACTAAGGGGCTTTCTTTAATGACCTTCAGCTGACCAACGGTTGAATTAAATTTTATGGGTATAACATGTTGTTAGTCACACAGCTATTTGCATTTATGGCCTGCAGCCGTCCTTCCCTGGGCTGTGATCTCTTTCAATCTCGCATTAAGCCAGTTTGGCTGGCCAATATTTGGATGTTAGATTTTCCAGCCTTTCAATATATGGATACAATGGGAAACAGTGTTTGTAGCTCTTGGGTGACGCACTCACCTGAGATCCACTACAGAACCCCAGAATGAGCTAATACTTACTGTACTAGCTGAGGTGCTATCTCTTGGATGAGATAAGGGAAGTAGAGGATGGATAGGGTGAGGCACTGCAGAGATAAGCTTTTACAAGCACTACTTTGACCGCTCTTGGGAAATAGGGAGACATGAGTGGGAATGGAGGGGAAAGGAAACAACCAATTTCCTCATTGGTCTCCCTTGGCATCCATGAATACAGAAAAACTGAGAAGAGTGAGGTCAAAGGAGGGTCTTCTCTGCCTCGAGAAAGTTAAGATGCTTTCTTGATGAAAGGCAATGAAGGGCAAAAAAAATAGAAGTGTCCACTGCTCAGGTTATAGTGTGGGGCAGAAGGCAGCAGGAGTTTGGGAGGGATGTGGTGATGCTCTGCAGAGAAGTTGTCAGAGGAGAAGAGCAGTTTCCTTGTTCTCTCTGTTGGTTTAAAAAAACCTTAGTGACCTGCTTGTAGGAAATGTCCTTATACAGAAGAATGACCTTCAGGTCACTGAAAGCTGCGCAGGCAGAGTGTTCCCACTCATGCGAGGGAATGCTGGGCTGCAGCACTAATTACCTTCTCCACATTGCTGCATTCAAAAATATTTAATGTTTCAGAGATTTTTTGCCTAATTGATTCTTTCTGAAAAGATCAAAATAGAGGATATGGAGAAAGTATTATTTTATTTCTGGAAATGCTAAACTGCCTCCTGCATTCTGTGAAAGGCAGGTATTTATTTTTTAGCCCAAGGCCATAGCTGTGTGTAGGACAGCAGTGAGGGTCTTGAATTCCTTCATGCCTAAAATAGTCAACTCTAGATGTCTGACAATGCTCTAAACAAGGTATTGGGGTTGCTGGGCCTGCTATAAGAGAACCAAAGTATTTACTGTGTGTGTAAATGACATGTAGGAAGACTTTTTTTTTTAAATTTTATTTATATGTTTTTTCAACCATACATACTGAAGAGAAAACTTTAATAATTGATGAACGTTTTTTATTGTTTCTCATGAAAAAGTCATGTTCGGTTTATTGTGTGATGGGGCAGACATGGCAGTGTTGGAATGGCAGTTGTGTCAGATGCTGCCTGGTTCGCACTGTTCAAAGTTTAATGAGCACATTCTAAGACAAAGAAAAACCTTATGAGCTTATAAAAAATTGTCTCTTCTTATTCAGCCTGTGGCACTACATGCAATTTATTTAAGTGACATTGAAAAACAATTGCACTTATTCAGTCTCTTCCAACACCTACTGCAAAAGATGCATTGCCAATAGATTTGATGGGAGAAAAAGGTTTGTAATAGTGCTCGGGAAGGTATGTTGTCCAATACGTAAAACCTGCCTACTTGGATTTTAAAATGCTTAATGTGAGTTTAAATCTGTTCCCACTGAGGTCAATGGAAGTTTAATCACTGACTGATTTCACTGGGAACAGAGGCCAAAAGTAAGCACCTTTTAAAATCCCACACAACAATTTCTGGCACATAAATGTGGCAGCTACCAAGACAGTTCATTTTTCTCCCAAACACAGAGCATGGTCCAGGTTTTTTTCATTTCATTTTGGATGAATTTCCACTGGGGGCAATAGGAGTTTGACAGAATTAGCTCAGCAGTCATTGTAAGACGGTGAGACCTCAACTGATATGTTTGAGAGGCATAAATGAATCTGTGAGTTACCTTTGTTGCAGTGTGTACCAGGAAACGTTACCTCTAGGCACGTGCAAAACCATTAACATGCATTAATGGGTTTCAAGAAAAAGATGAAAAATCTTCAGTGAGATCTAAAGGTCAGAATTTACTCTCGTTCCCCAAACACCACAGAATGTCGAGCAACATAAATATAGCCTTCAAGGTCTCCATTTCACTTAAAATATTTTTTAAAAATTCAAAAATGAGGACTTGGATGGAAGCACCGGGTAACTCCATGACGCAGCTGCTGTGGCAAAGGCAAGTTTTGGAGACAATTTTCGGAAGCCATATGACCTCTGAAACAGCTGCTTTATACAGGCTGAACTGCTCCACAGACCCATTTATTAAAGGGCTAATTCTGAATTTTTTGGTCTTTAGCTCTGAATACCGTAAGGGGAGACATCAGTTGGCAGCAGATGTGGAAAGCTATTCATATTGGCAACCCGAACAGCTTGGCTGGGGAAGTTCACGCAATACTTAAATAAATAAATAATAAATTAGGAGTCAGAATTGCATGAAGTAAACAAAGATTTTCCTGTACCAGATTTGTAGTATTTTCTTCTGAGGTTCATGGTATTTTATATTACTTAAAATATTAGGCGCAATTTGACTATTTTCAGGTTTTCTGTAATCCTCTTCTATTTGCAAACTGTGAATCTAATTATTTATTTGCAAAAAAGCAGAAAACGCCCAAACTTCAACACAACCCTGAAAACATTAGCAGTGTTTCAGTTCTATAATAATAAAAAAAAAACATTCTAGGCTCAAGAATGTAGTCTTTTCTAAAGACTTTGATTTCTAGCATTCTTGTTCAGATCTGCAGATTTCAGCTAATGAATAATTTTCAGTAAAGTTACATTCAATGATAGTTTTTTGAAAATAGGAATTCAATTATGCTGAAGATGACCTCATGACAAATTGATGTATGTTATCTTGTAATCCCGGATGCTAGGTGAGCACTATCACACAATATCCTTGTGACAAAACTTCTCTCCTCCCAGTGTCTGCTTCCTCCCTGTGACTGTATGTGCCGATAGTGATGAGTCCACAGTTTCCCAGTAAAAAACAGCATTTAATAAGATATAACTGGAATGTCTCCACTTTTTCCTTTTTTAACCTTTTTTACTTTTTAAAAAGATGTAAAGAACCACATTAAAATCTTCTGTCAAGTGAGCTCCGATGCATTTCCTCCTGTCGAGGCCACGTGCGGCGATCTGGTACTCGGTGATCTGAGAGGGCGTTTTGCGGCGGGATCAGGCTCACAGCCCCCAGCAGCTGAGTGCTTCTAATGATAGTGTCAAAGAAAACTTCCCCATTGCAGAGCTCCACTAGTTATGAAATATGGGTCAGCTGCTTTGGCTATGACTATTGCATGTCAGTTAATATTTATCAAAGACAAAAATATCTCGCTGCAAGAGAGTAGCATTTGTTCCACTAGTTTCAGAGACCAATTGTGCGTGGTTTAGATTTAGAACTACAAAATCGCTTTTGACTGTTTGAGGCTCAGCATCTATTTCAGTGCAGGCTGCGGGTTTCAGAGAAGCACCGAGGAAGGGGGTGGGGAACTAAGTTGCTCAAGAGATTGTATATAGGTTAAGAATCCCTTTATATCTAGAATAACCATTTGTGTTGCATGTATGATTTCACTGGCTGATATCTGTAACCTAAAGGTTAGTGGCCATCTATCTGAATGGCAGATGTGAGCTTCTACCAGTTTTTCATCATCACAGAATGGTTCAAGTTGGAAGGGGCTTTAAAGATAATATCATTCCAACCCCCCTGCCACGGGCAGGGACACCTTCCACTAGATCAGGTTGCTCAAAGCCCCATCCAGCCTGGTCTTGAACAATCCCAGAGATGGGGCCTCCACAGCTTCTCTGGGCAACCTGTTCCAGTGGCTCACGACCCTGAGAGAAAAGCATTTCTTCCTAATATCTAATCTAAATCTCTCTTCTTTCATTTTAAAACAATTACCCCTTGTCCTATCACTACACTCCCTGATAAAGAGTCCCTCCCCATCTTTCCTGTAGGCCTCCTTTAAGTAGCGGAAGGCTGCTCTAAGGTCTCCTCTGAAATCATGTCATGATGGACAAGATCCTATACATCAACACTGAACCATCTTGTGATGTTTTCGGACACAGAGAGTTTGCTCCCTTGGAGCCAGAGGTATGGGAATGGAAGTAAGCCACCCTGAATGCCTCCAGTGTAGGTGTCCGGGTGACACCTGGCCCAGGCCAAAGCCTGGAGAGTGAGCAGGAATAAATTCCAGTTGCTTTAATGGCCTTTGGATCAGGCCAGTTATAATGATCTTGACCAGATAACTTATTATGAGAACTCAACATTTACATCTACATAGTTATTAATAATGATGAGATAACTTTAAATAACTTTACAGGGATGTAAACATTCTGTATTATCAAAGACATGGGAAATTGCCCAGCAGCCACAAACTTCCAGAAGTGTAGCTGAGGAATAGGACTAGGTAGGCTGCACCTTCTTGTACCTTCACTGCTCCTTGCAAGAAGTGTGAATCTCATTTCTCCCATGATTTGGTTGGACTAAGCTCTTTGGCTCCAAATATCACTTTCTTGTGAAAAAGCTTAGAGGGAAAACAGGGAAGAAGAGATCTGCGAGCAATATTTGTGTATATTATTCTAAAATCCATAACCTTTTCGCATCCTGTCCCTTTTTGTAATACGCAAAGTTTGTTGTTAGAAGTCAGCATTCCCCCCCCCCCCAAAAAAAAAAATAACTGAGATGTTGTAACATTTCTTTTAAAAATTTTACCTCCTGAGACAAAATATTGCAGTGGGCTGGTAATAATTGACATTTTAATGTTAATTACTGTAGCTTGAAACAGCATATGGGCTTTGCATCATTGTTTTTGTTAATTGATATTATTAGTGCCTTTGAATTTGAGAGCAAAATTTTGTTCCATTGAGGATGGTATGGGCAAATTGCCTGTTCCTAAGAGATACACTTAGCCTGCAAATAAACGTACATAAGTGGAACAAAAAAATTAATTCATATGAGCCTGTTCACAGTAGTGTGTAGTTGCATCTTCAGTGGGTCAAAGAGAAATGGCTTGTTTGCAGTCAGCAGAAATAGCTCTGGCCATGGTGGGGTAGCTGCAGGGAGAGGGCGGCTGCACGCCATGTCTGAGGGTGGGATCAACCCTGCCAAAACACTTCCTTCAGCCTCCTTTAAAAAAAAAGTCAGAAAAACCATGTTATTTTATACTTCTCCGTTGAAAAGTATGTATATATTGAATTTCTCCAATTGCTGTGAATGATGTTTTTATAAAGTCTTCATTCTGTGGCAAATAATCATCAAGAAATGCTGAAAATCCAATGAAGTCCTTGTTTTCTGTGCATATTCAGAACACAGAAATCACGGCTGCTTGTTTACCATGTTGGTTTCTCTGGTGCATTGGTTTGGCAACCGTGTCACCTCTATATGATAATGCACTCAGGAAGAAACCTTTCAGGTCAAACAAATGACCGATAAGCTATCAATATTTGACTAAGAGGCTGCGTTGGAAGCACACCCACTTAGTTGGAATTAAAGGAGCAGGATTTAGGACAGGCGATATAATCCAGTTTGACAAACTAGTTAAATATTGACAAGAAGCGGAAGAGCAGCAGCGCTCGGGCTGAAGAGAAAAGCACGCTCTTGCTTTTCTGATTGAGCACATCCAGGATTTTCGTACCCACAATGAATGGCTGCAGGAACCCGAATGATCCAACTCAGTATAATGACCTGCGTGGCTTATCGTTTCTTCAGCTGTTAAAGGTAGGTCGGCTCTCCCAGAAGGGCAGGTCCCGTAGGCACAGCACCCTGGGAGGAAGCTGGGTGGATAACTCAAAGCTGGGTTAACTTCGAGGGGGTATTTTTATCATGGGTCGCACCGCTGCATGCAGGCTTACGCTGTTCAAAATTTAATGAATGGAAAATAGGCAGTGAAACATAATGTTGTACGTTTTCTGCCTTGTAAATCGGAATGATTATGCACATGCGTGTGTTCGTTTTAAAATGTTTATTTAGTTGGTAGAATTATTATAAGGCTGTGTTTAAAACCAGCTATTAGCTAATGGAGAGACCTCATTGTCAGGGGTATTAGGAGATTATGGCTTCATTTACCATAATGCACAGAGATAGTCCAAGTGTTCTGCTTTTTGTTTATATGTTTGTTTAAATTTATGTACATACTTTAACCCGTTCCCTAGCATTTTATCTTTCAACGAAATCCTTTTATAATCCAAAAGGTTGGGCAGAGATGCTGTTCCACATGATAACTGAAGAGCTATGTAAATAAAACCTGACATACTAACTGTCTTGGATTCCTGTAGTTTCGTATTTGGAAATAAGAAAATGTAGTGTAGATATGGGAAACAGCCGTGTTTGCTTTTCCGACAGGGTAATTAGTCAGCAGCTGGAACTTTTGAAACAAAATAACAGGAGCCAATCACCTTCTTTCCATTCCCACAGCAGCAGTGAAATTAGGACATAGAGGAAAATAAAAAATATGTTGTCATTTTGGGTTAATAGCACAAATGATTTTATAAACAAATAATATATAAACCAAATTGTAACAAGCACGCAAGAGAGCAAGCAATAAAATATTCACTGTTTATTTTAACATGTAGTCTCCGTGGGAGACGTTTCATAGAGATGTGATGATATAGATGTCAGGTATTGATTGTTATGTACCCCCATAACTAGAGCATTGTACTGTACTATTCCGGTGTGCCATATGGCCTGAACATACCATGCAATTCATTAGTGAACATATTACAGCTTTATATAGCCTCAGAGGAACGTGGCAACATGTGATGTAATGCTCATGGACAGTAGTTTGTTGGCTCATTTACCAGTGCTTTAAATAGAATGATGCTGGGCACATTAAATTTGCTGTTTGTTGCTTCTAACGCTGGGAAATTCCCCACACTCTTTGTTGTTAGCAGTCCCTCAGTATGAATTGTTGCAGGAAAATAAGAGGGTTATGGCAAAAGGAAAGTCTAACATACATATGCAAACTGATGTACAATTGACATCGCCTGGGTCTGCAAACTGGGCGGAACACTGAATTCCTATTTTGTTCTTAGGCAGAAATCACAAGCACGTTGCTTGATAAAAAACTTGGAGCTTGTCCCATGGTGCTGTAGCCAAGGTACCAAACAGAAAAAAGCCATATGTGACACTATTTGATTAAGGATTAGTGCGCTGTGACTTCATCTCATTATGAAAATTTAATCAATTTTGCTGCCTTATAACATGATAACCTTTGGTATCTCAAATAGCTTCAGGTCACTGACGTGTGTAGATCACTAACATCAAAATCAGCTTTGTTTTTTTGTTTTGTGTAAGTTTTCTAAGTGTACACTGGCATATTGAATCCATGTTTTGTGGTGTCATGCAGCCAGCGTTTGGTAAAAAATGAAAAGCATTCATTGATTACTCTTTGGACGCGTCCAGAACCCTTCCACATGTAGAGCTGCCTGGGTGTGACTCACCGTTGTGTTACTGGAGTTTTCTGCTGTTGCAGCTTTATTGAGATCAGGGGAGTTACTGCGGCTTAACCCAGAATTGCACAGTGGTGACATCAGCCTTGTTAATCCAGGAGGGAATTCTGCACATGGAAAGGCTTCCAAACTGAATATAGTTTTTCAGAAAGGAAAAATGGGGCTAGGAATCCAATCCATTATACGGAGCTGACATTGTTATATATAGCAAATAATGGAATGGCATCTTTTCTACAGACAATTTAGTGATACAATTCAAACAACCTTCTTCAAAGAATGATTAAGAATATAAAAAAACACAAAACCCAAAATAGGCAACAATATTTGTGGGCACGGGGAAAGTCAGATGTGATCTAAGGAAAATATTCTGAGATAGCATACGAATCTTCATAGAACTTTTGCAGTCAAAGTATTCGTTGCAATCACCTGGGTTGAATGTGACCCTGTTGGGGCAAGTGTCTGACCATGAGTTATATCTGCTCTACACTGCTGAGGTGACCTCATGTTCCTGCTTTACTGGTGCTGATGCAGAAGGGAATACAACAATGGATTTCCCATTGGGGATTCTTAACATAGAGAGATAGCTTTCACGTGCCCTCAAGCTTTCAAAAGGACAAGAACTTTCTTCAAACAAAAAGCTTCATGTAGAAGAGCAAAGAAAAGAAGTATCCCTCAAATGTTGGGTACGGATGAAACTACAAAAGAAAATCTGTAGACGAAGGTTGAAGCAGAAATGCACGTTCTCAGGCATGTTCTTTGCCAGAGCACAAGCTGAATGCAGAAAGGTAGATTACTGGGAGAAGTGTGGACATAGAGGACTGTCTGCTGGGAGTGGTGCACAGAGCCTCCACATATGTTCCCATGCATCAAAGCTGTGCAAATACTTTGGAAATCTGATTAAAAAACCCGGAGATTATCAGCCCATTCTCCAGGGAAGAGTCATGAATGCCTAGCAGGACAGTCAGTACAATGAGCAGTTACATTTTCTTTCAGCTTTTATTGAAAGAGGAATAATTTCTTTTGCAAACAAAGCCCAGCCGTATCGTGAGCGTAAGATATCCTCTATTCATTCATTTGGCAGTTCTTGCATTAACCAGGAAGAAGTACGTGTGCAGGTGGACAAAATACAGTTTAGGATGAAGTTGGCGCAAGACAGCAGATGTACTTTCTCATTTTTCATTGCTGCAAGGGGACAGAATGTGCTCAGTTTTACCTCTCATATGAAAAAAAGGGCTCAAGTAGCGGAGAGCTACTTATCATGAGACAAGCTCCTTGCTTCGTGCCCAGCTCCAAAAGAAGTACAGCACTTAGTGACGCGCAGCCAACTTGCAATAGCACCTCTTCTCCTCGGTAACGTTCTTCCCAAAGAGAGCCTGATCAGTTTAGGTGAATAGTTCACATTTGCAGGACTGGGATATCAATCCCTGGGTCTAAAACCAGGTAAATAAAGAGACAAAGAAATCAAGACAGTTGCTCTGAGTTGGCTAGAAATGAAGGAAATAGCAGAATATTTCTGACAGAGTAGGAATCTTATAATAACCACTGCTAGGGACCTCATGCCATTCATGCTTGAATGTTAGCATGATTTGGCTTCGAATCTGAACGCTGACTCCATTCTCATGCTGAATCCAGAGCCCAAATATATTTTCTCTATCCCATTTATTTTCCCAGGCCTCGTTAATTAATAAGATCTGTGTGCATTCCAGTCCAAGCTCCAGATTTTGACATTCCTATGGACTTCAGCTATTTAAAGCACAATTCCCATGAATAAGTCATAGTAAACACGAGTCAGCAGGAAGTTATCATTTGTTGCTCAAAAAGCAGTGAGTGCTAAATTAAATAAATACCATGTCTTTTTAATGTTCTGTCACACAGACTAAAATCAGATAGACCTTTCATTGAATCTGGCCCAGAGGTTACGAAATAAAATAAATATAATGCAGTTGATTTGATTCTCCTGCTTGTTTCACTGTAGTCAGAGAAAATGTTTGCTTATGGAGGCATATGAAACATTTTGAACAAATCCAGAAATACTTTTAATTTGCATCTCAGAAACTTGTAAGAAAGTATCGTAGTTTGGGGGAAACTTAACTTTGAATGATCAGGCTTAACATATTTTTTAGTCAGTTGTCGCAGTGAAAACCCTGGAGCTATTCTGTGCGATTGAGCTAAACCAAATGTTTGGCAGGAAAATGGGGATTTTAAAAATTAGAAGGTGCTCCTTTTAGTGTCTGATTTTGTTTAATTATGGAAACAGAAGCTTGAGAGGAACACAATTTTACTTTGTGATTAAATGGGTGAAAATAAAAGTGCATGTAAAGTCTCCTATATGAAGCAAGGTAGTTTGAGTTTTCGTGCTAGCTTGCAAAAGCAAAAGTTGTATTCAACATCTGTTTTGGTAATGTTTTTCGTTGTATTTCTTATCAATTTAAACAAAGCCAAGGAGAACAGCAAAGATGTTGTAAGAACAAATTTCTAAGCCAAGTTCACAAATTGGCTTTAAAAGTGATTAATAAGCACTCAACATAAGCAGGCAATATAATGTAATCACATTTGGGAAAGACACAAGGGGTTTCATCAGGGTCTCCCTGTAAATGCTACAGAAAACAGTTTTCTTTAGTTATGTATTGTGTTTCTGGTAAAGTTCCCTTTAGCATTGAAAGGAATTTTGCCCTGGAAAGAAACACGGATTTGTCCATTAATGCAGTATGTTATCCTCATGCAGAACCAGCCACCTTCCTGTAAATAAACAGGGACCTCTCTGGTTCGGTGGTGGTAACATAACACTGACCCAGTTGCTGCCGTTTCTTGATATTCCAGTACCGTGTAGTTCTCCCTAATCATAATATCTCTGCGTAAGGTATAGTTTCAACTCAGGCTGAGTTTTGAGGAAAGAATCTTTGCAACTCGTATTTTCTTTGGATTGTGTTCTGATCCTTGGCCCTGCCTAGGACAGAAATAGAATTGCACGGCAACTCCTCCCTGAGACTGGGGCTTTAAAATCCAATTTGGGGATTTTAGTTTTGAAACGTGACTTGAATCCTTCTCAAACTTCTCTGTCTACTGTGTTCATTTCTCCCATGTAATCCACTCTTCAGGTTCCAAAATATGACATAAAATGATATTTTTAAAGACGTATTATATGGAATATGTTGAATATCTTCAAAGCCTAATGGGAAAATAAACTCTGGAAATAGCTATGTGTTTTTAGAAGGAAGAACAGAAATGCAGTACGTCAGAAGTGTATAGTAAAAGAATTTTACTTCTAAAAATAAAAAGGATGAAAGATTTTATTTATTTATTTGTAAATAAATCTTAACTTATAATAAGGACTCTTTATGTTCTATGTGAAAGTAAAGAATGGCTTTGTGAATTATTGCCTGTTTTATGGAAAACAATCAAGTAGAATCTTACAGGTAAAACTGTTGTCACAATTAGCGGGCAAAGCCTGTCTGACCCTTCAGCGTATCATCCTAGATCATCACGGTCCCTCTGTTACTGCAGTTTGCTGTGATTCCATATGGTCTATCTGCAGATTGCCAGACATATGGGAAAAGAAAAGCTTGGATTGCACATACAATGACAGGCCAGCTAAAGCCTTCAGATATTCTGCAGTAAGGTCCGGTTGGCTCAAAGGGTTTGTTTTTCTCCGTATCACATTTGAGCGTGTTGATTGTCAGGTGAGTTGCTGCAGACACTGCTAGCCTTATTGACTTATTATTGCACATCTCTGCTTTTTAATTCATAGGTATTCAAAAGCAGAGAAGTTATTTACAGTACACAGTCACAGAAATCAATCTAATTCCCCCATAATGTTAATCAAAAAAACATCTGGGAAAATATTTACTAGGCGATGCCAGTACCTAGTAAGGCACATACAGAAAACACCAACTGAAGGAATTAAAGAAAAAACAGGACCCAAAAAGACGCTCAGGGAATGCAACTTCTAAAAGGTAGATATTCCCTGTAACTGCTACTGGTGGTTGGGGACATGATTTTAGAGATGTTTTGATAGCTAGCAAACATTAACTTAAGGGCTTTGCTGGACTGCTGGTGGACTGGAGTGTATGACACAGCAGGTGGCTGTGGACCACAAGGACAGTGGTGCTCCATGCCCTATGTATGCTCAGCTTTACCAACATTTAAGTATGTTACATCTTTGTTCTCAAAATTGAAATATTGCTTCACATACTATATATACACATATAACTATATATAAAGATATACACATGCTATATGTACACATAACTGTTATTATTAATTTTCTCACTGCATTTACCAGTAGCAGTGGTTTTCACTTGTATATGTTGTAAACTGCAGTGGTGCAAGATACAAGTCTGTTCTGCAGGAACTGAAGAAACGGGTCAGAGAGACCCGATGTGGGCAAGGAAATCCCCCATTCTGAAATATTTTTGAACTAGAAGTAAGAGTTCTTGCTGGCATGTTTGATCGAGCGCTACTCAAAAGTAGACAAGTGTAATGCAGACAGGGAAATCTCTTCTGAATTATTTTCCACTCCAATCCTGACGTACATCTAAATCCTGGATTTATCTCTGGTTTATAAAATGTGTTTTCAAGAACTGTATTATTTTTGTATTTTTTTTTCCCCTTGCAGTCTAAATTGCAGAGTGTTGTCAATGCTAATGGCTGTACCTAGACACTGTTGGGTTCCTGGGTGCAGCTCCCAGCACTGCACTGCACTTCCAGTTCGTGCTGGAGAGGCTCCATTCAGTCATCTCACTCTCTTTCATGCTTGGCGTTTGTTATCTTTTACCTCTCGTGCTCTTCTGTAATCTTTCCTCTCTGATTCCAGGTCTTGGCTGTGGTTCCTGTGGGATTGTTTTTCAAATTTGACATCTTGAAATCACATTTCTGACATCAGCCCCTCATCAGTATCCTCACTATCAGTCACTAACACAGACAGCTGCGCTCCCAGTGTTGGTCCACCTCTTCCTTGACTCCCATCAATTTACATCAATCCTCTACATCGCAGAGTTCAACTGTGGCTTGACATTTATTTAGAAGCCACCAAAATATCTATGAAGAACTTTTCTATGAAAGATTTTGTCGTAGTAATCAGAACGTCTTTATCTTTCCAGGAAGGCATTAGGAAACCTAGCAGATCTGCTACCGTCTGGATATCGTGTCGTTTGAGATGAGTTCATGCAATGGCATTTTAGATGTAATGAACTAAATACTCTTTCAGCTGACCATAAAGTAAATGGACAAATGAAGCACATTGTTGTTTATGCTTCATTGTGTAATGTTTTAATACTCTGTCATGTTTGGTGACAAGGACTTCAGCTTAACCCATACTTTTAATAACTTCGTTGAAAATCTTAGATAGAATTTTATAATCCTGAGGAAGCTCTATCAGGTAGCTGGGGTTTTTTCCCCAAGTTCTCCACACTCACCAGCCTGTGATGAAAGTTATGATAAGAAGTATGTTGCTGTGCTGTGCAGTGCTCCCCAGGGCTTCTGCTGGGCCAGGAGAAATCAGAAGCGGAGCTAGAGCCCTTCCTTCCAGCTGGCTCTCAGCACTGCGTGTCACCTTTCTGTCACCAGCCCAGGGATGACGTACTGATGCTGTGTTGGTTCCTAAGAGTGAGCAGCTGGGCTTAAAACCTGACCCTCAAGAAAGGCTCATGTCTTAGGGAGGGAAATACCTTGTTCAGCTCCTGTTGCTGTCTGAGCCGAGACCGCAACGACAAGGATCAGCTCACACTGAGCTTCGCCAGGGAAGGGGGAAACTCTCTTGGGTGAGCTCTGCTTCGTTCTCCAAGAGGCCATTTAAGACTGGGAGCCATAAAAGTCTGGGGTGTTGCAATGTCTGACCTCCATGGCTGTGGAGCCCAGAGCCTGGCACAAGGTGTGGGGTGCTGTGTTTCTGGTGCATTTGGAGCCTTCACAGAGTAAGGAGGGGTGGTGCCTCAAATTGGGCTGCACAGTAGCCAGCATGCCGAGGACGGAGGTGCCTTGCTCTAATCACTGCGTGTCGGGTGCTGAGTTTGGAGGCTGCAGGCGAGCACCATCCTGACACTCATAATCAAGAGTCCAGAGCTGTCTCTGGACAGCTATTTCCCCTATAATAATAATCAAACAAACAACTGTTTGGCAAAATATTTACTAATCACTGCCAGAATATAATAGATAAGTACATTCTAGTTCTGCTTTAGAGGTTTTTTTTAAATTCAGTGGTTATCTAAAGCAAAGACTCTGGCTCATCCTTCATAGTAGAGCATCCTGTAGCTAGGGTCCTGCCAAGAGGACCAAGTTACCTAGCAAAATTTCTATCTATTGTCTGACTGAAGCTCCCACAGAGATCGATAGTCTGTGGTTCTACCTGGAAGCTTTAACCCTGGCAAATGTTTCATGGATTGTAGTGAGGCAACAATTAGTGTAAGAACTGTGGAGTTGGGCTCCTGTAATAAAAATTTGTGTGAAGTACAGAACTTCAAGGATTGACACTGATATATATAGCTATAGCTAATGCACAGCATTTATTGGAACATGCCTCAATAATTCTTCCTTTTATAGGATGTATAACTACAACGAGAAGGGAGAGTGGGAAAATTATAAGTGGAAAGTCTTTTATTTGCCAAAGCTCTGTGTTTTAGACATCTTGCGTAGTTGGTTATATACTGTACAAAGACAGACCAGGAATAGAAAATCTGGCGAGCATCACTAGGGTTTTTCTGTTCTCAGCCGACATTAATCTGTGCATTCTTTACACTCTGATTATCGGTTTTAAGTTACTTTTTGTGCTCCCAACTTGGAATTAAATGCGACAAACCATGTTTAAAAATCAGAATTCATTCTGGCAGGCAGATGCACTGGTTACTCTTTCTGTGCTGGGCATGAAGCCATGTGATCTGCTCAGAGGTATCTCTGGTGAGCAGAGCTAAGGCCACAAATGGATCTGTGGAGTTGAAGATGCTGCCTGTTTAACACCAGAAATAACATGGGGTATTAATAAAACAGGTCTCGTATGTTATTAATAGTTTCCTTGGTTCCCTCTTAATTACACAAAACAGTCACACATCTTCTGATCCCCCACTCCGCAGAATAATTTAGAAGCATAGACTCTTTTAGACTCTTTTAGACTCTTTCAAACTCTGCTGCACAAGTAAATAAATGGTGGCAGCTTTATAAAACCCTTGACACTGTTCCAGCATTTAAAACCTCTGTTTATCCAGGTTTCAGCAAGGACAGAAATGACTTTCATGACAGAACTCTAGTAATGCTCCCCGCTAAAGCTTGGCTCCTTGAGATACCGTTCATTAGCTCTGAAATTTATGTCTACCGTATATTGGCTTCAGGCAGAATAGGGAAAACACTTTTAATGAAGGAGAACTGGATTTTTCTCCTCGATCCATGTAAGTCAGCATCTGATGTTATCTTGGAGATAACTAACAAACATTGAGTTTAAAATAGAATGGCAACGAGCTGCTCCCCCCGGGCAGGAAGCCCTCCAGAGCTTCCCAGTGTGCTGCTCGGCACCCAGGGGGGTTACTCTTCCATGTGAATGTAAATATGTCCAGGGAATTATAAAGAAGAGGAAGTTTAAATGTAAACAAAAGAGTAAAAACAGCACAAATAGCATGGCCAGTTACCAGGAAATGACAGTATTTATAAAGAGCATTGAAAGAGGAGAGAGATGGAGAGGGTGCAGATAAGCGCGGTGTGTCATTGGACACGAGTTCCCAGGCGGAGAAGAGTGAGGGTGGGATGGGAGCCCTGAGACTGATCCTTCTTCCCTGCCCATCCCAGTGAGAAGCTCTGCGTATGGAGCAGTCCTGGAAGTCTGCATCCCTGCATGCTTTAGAGAAACTTTGTTGTTTTTTTGTTGTGGGTTTTGCTTTTTTTTTTTTGTTTTTTTTTTTTTTTTTTTTTTTTTTCCCAAAAAAACTTTTACTTTTAAAAAAGTTGAAAAAA
>VYXH01012776.1:17850-112254 GCA_013397275.1 Burhinus bistriatus | reverse complement strand
CTTCGTACCTAGTTTAAAGCCCTAGCCTACTAGCCACTAGTCCTAGCCTAGTTTAAAGCCCTAGTCTACTAGCCACCCATTCTAGGATGCTCAAGCCCTACCGCAGATGAAGTATAGGTAAACAAATCTTCAGTCTCCCAGCTGAGCTGGGAAATCAAAGGGAATCAAAAGGAATAGTGAAGATTCTCTCAGAGGCCTAGCATGGTATAGAAGTATGACTCCATGACTGAGAAACCCAAAGGGCAGATAAACAACTTTCACCTAAACAGAGATGCAGAACCTATCACTCAACTCCTCTCATTGGGATTTCCCTACAGATGACTTGCAAAGCATTGCTCTGCATCCTGTGTAGGCCAGGTGTACTTCAGGCTTTCCACTATTTATGTCCTCTTAGGATACATCTACAATCTAAGATAACATCCCTACCTGTTTTTTTGTAACCTAGGTACCCAGTCCTCTTCTGGATATACCCTGCTGACTTCCTCTGAGGCAAGACCCAGACCATGCCAGGTGGATGTGGGACCTCAGCTCAAACAGGGCTTCCATTAAACAGCACTGGTGGTTTGAGCCTGGCCAACAGTCAAGCACCCACCAGGCTTCTCACTTAATCTCTTTTCCTGGGGGCCAGGATGAAAACAGAAGTGAAGTGAGAAGACTCATAAACTGAGATAATGACAGTTAAATAGGGAAAGCAAAAGCTGTGCATGTAAACAAAGCAAAAAGAAGAATTCATACACTACTTCTTATTGGCAGGCAGATGGCCAGCCCCTTCTTGCATGGCAGGGCCTCAGCACATATAACAGTTGCTTGAGAAGACAAACGCTGTAACTGTGAACATCCCTCCTTCCTCCTAATTTCTCTGAGCTATTATTGCTCAGGACAACATCATATGGTATGGAATATCTCTCTGGTTAACTTGGGTCAGCTGTCTTGGCTGTGTCCCCTCCCAACCTCTTGTCCACTACCAGCATACTCACTGCGGGGAGCGAGGGGAGAAAGCATTCATGCTGTACAAGCACTGTTCAGCAATAGCCAAAACATTCACTTGTTATCAACGTTGTTTTAGCCACAAATGCAAGACACAGCACCATATGCTATGAAAAAAGTTAACTCCATCCCAGCCAGACCTAATACCATCTCAGACAGAAGCCATGCTGGGATGGGAGTGGATGTCAGTGGTCTCCTTTAGCCATGGCGATTTTGTCTTTCTATTGCATTTGCAGGATAGGGATTCACTTTCATGAACAATGAGGATATTGACTTCAACTTTTCTTCCAGGATTCCTGCTCAATCCGTGGCAAGAGACGGATGTATCCAGGGCAAAATTCCACCTGTCCATCTCAGGATAAAACACACATCCTCCTCTCTGTCCCTTGCAGATAGATGTCTGCTGGTAATAAAGGGAGATGGGGAGGAGGAGGCTTGCTCAGGTGGACCTGTTCACACTGAAAGTAGTACTCATCTCAGGAAAGCAGGCAGCTGAAAGAAGCAATTTCAACCCAGAGAGGATCCATCATTGCAGTCGATAAGGACTGGTAAGCTGTTCCTCTCACTAAACATCAGTGCCTACTGAATGGTTGACTCTCTCCCCAATCCTTCAGTGACTCTGTTGATTACTTCTCAGCACCTACAACAGGAGCTAAGACTTTCAGCATTATGCACCCAGTTATTTCTCAGTATGCCTATTTTATTTTAGGGGTCTACAACCTTAAAATGCATCCTACCTTTGGTTCATACTCCTGAGAGATACGTCAAATGGGAATCTAATTTTAGACTTTAAAATGAGGCACTGAAGCCAGAACACAACTGCATGTGAAATACATTTTTTCCACGCAGGATTCTCAAAAACAGGGTAGTCTTTCCATGACCCAGCCTCAAAGCTAGTTCTACAAATGACACCATTTGGGTCCAACTCCAATAGAAGATCTCCTTTGACTTCATCAGACTATAAGTGCAAGCCAGAAATTGGAAAAACAATGAAATTAAGGTCCAGCCTTTTGATATTCTCTGGCCATGGTTCAGAACTCTATGTGGAACTAGAGGTAGCTGCAGAAATTTCTCTTCAGAGGTCTGTCTACCTGGGAACTGATTGCTACTTTATCTTGATGTATACTTACCACTTGCTCAGTAAGGTTAGTTGGAGTATAGGTTTCACCTTTTGCAGCATCCCCGAGATAGATTTTGAAGCTCTCCGTGTAGATCTTCAGTTTCCTTTCTATACTCTTAAATCCCTTCTCGAGCCTGATGGGCCGGAGAAATTCATCTGCTAGGTATTCTATCATACTACAGTTGACTGACTTTTGGGGTATTGTTGTTGAAGACCAGGATTTCAAGGAAGGCAAGTATTTGAAGTAATTTTTTTTTTTTTCATGAAAATTGCACTTCATGTTTTCAAAAATGGTCCATGTTCCTGGGGAGGAATCAGGGTTTGTGAATGAACCTTCAAACCAATAAAGGATGAGTCCTAAACTGGCCTTGAGTTAATGATACCAATTGCTTTATATGAATGCCAAGCCCAGCTGAGCCATAACTGAACCACTAATGCACAAAACTCACCATGTATACTTGAACTCAGCCCTAGAGATCTCACCTGCACTTTAGATGGGCCTGGTGTGCATAGCCCATGTCTGAATCAATTGCCCCAACAATAGGTGTCTACTACTTTTGGAGTCATCCTGCCACATTCAAAACATCTATAAAGGGTGGCAGATCTGGCACTGGACCTCCAGCTCGACTGCACCCTTTTGGAATGGCAACTGAAAGCCTGATGGTAGGTGCAAAGGTGATTCAAAGCTTCATTACACGCTCTCCCTTGCCCAACAATGTCTGAGTTTACTCTGGGAAAAAGCAAAATAACTTAAAACACTCCTTCCATAACAGTTTGTGTTTGTGTTATATAAAGAGTTTGTTTGTGTTAAATAAATAGCCCATAAGCCCGCGTGTCAAAAATCCCCACAATAACAATGCTTCTGTTGTAGGAAGAAGGTGCTGCCCCAGCGCAAAGCAAACCAAGGGAAAGTTTATGTTCGTTTGCTGCATGCAAGGATTTGTTTGTCAGACTTCACCTCAGTCTTCGCTTTGGAGAAAGTACAACACTTACCGTCTGCTTTGATCTCTTCCTTGGGAATGTTTATGACTCGGTGTAATTGAATCTCTATATTCTTGGAGTCCATTCCATAAATATGCTCTAAATCACATAATCTCATTTCACAGGCAGCTAGCAGTGTATTGTTAAGGATAGCATATTTATAAAAAATTGGTCCTCTCTGTAGGTCAGAAATGGGGATTGTTGCATGGCCCACAAACCATTTTTTTCTAGAACAGAATAAAGTAGAAGATTAATTAGTTACTACACCAGAAGAAGCTTCCATCATGTTCAACCCCAGATGGACTTTGGCTGCATAGATCACTTTATGCAGCAAGAATGAGCAACTAACATTCACATTCAAAATGCAAAGTTCAACAAAATGCCTCTGGTCTTTACAATGGCAGACAAAAACTTGATAATCTGACCTGAGCTTGAAGGTTTGTCAGACAGGAGAGAAATAAAAGTAAGTGGTAAGAAGTCTTGATGTGAATCATCCTGGTCCTAGCCAAAGTTGCAGCTGCCTTGTAAAAAGAATGGGAAATACATCTAGAGATATTCCTGCCAAGGACTACAACTGTGCCAGAACTGAGGTTACTCTATTCGCTCCATCCTCTCTCATGAAAGGCATCTGGTGACATTTGAGAAGCTCTGTAATGTCTTAGACCTCCATGCAGATCTGGCAGATCTGACACAGGACCTACAGAAGTTAGGATTAACACTGTAACTCACTTCTACAGACACCTAAATTTAGGTGTCTTTGTCTGGAGTTGAAGCCCAGGCTGGGACCCTAAAGTTGGGATGAGCTATATGCTTTCCAAAAATGTGACATCAACATACATTTAGGTATGATTTTTACCTTTTTTTCAGAACAGCAAATTCCTGGTATTGTCCAGGTTGCTTGTAAAAAGCAACACAGATCTTGGACGACTCTTCAGAATACCTAGATTTTTTTGACATTACAGCAACAAACTCTATGGTCATTTTTTCTTCTCTTTGAAGTCTTTCACCAGACAGATATGGATTCTCCAGGCAGCTATTGGAAGGGAAAGAAATACTGTAAGGTCAACATCAAGCTCCCCGGCACCAGTCCTTTGCCATCTTTACCTGATCCCCTCAGGACTTCAGGGCAGCATTCAGACACTCACATGCATTTCTCCTGGCCTCTGGCTGCAGCTCCTGAAAGAGGAGTATCTTCTGCATCATTTCTTCCAATCCTGCACAAACATCCTGATTACCATGAAGCATTTACAGTGGTCCCAGTTGCCTACATGTAAGTATCAAGCCACTGTGTGAATAACTTGGATACAGACAGCATGCTGTAGACTAAGGGGCATTTCAAAGAGACCGGCTCCTGTCCTGGAGGGCCTCTACCTGTCTCAGTCTCCATCTGCTGGTGGAGGAATGAGTTTAAGAGTGGAGTAGCCTTACAATACTAAAGCTACACTTCCTCCCAAAGACAGCTCTTCTCCTAGAAAGCTCCCAGATCTCAAGCTCCTTGAAGTCTGATGAGAAATCCCACAGCATAGATCTCCACCTCAACAAACCTGCTATTGGGTCCTAGGTTTTCTTTGCTTTCACAGTCACCTGCAAGTGAGGATAATGTTTCGTTAACATCAGCAGAAGACACACCAAGCCAAGAAAAATTAGAAGACAGTTGCATACTGGGAATGGGAGAGAAGCTCTTGAAGTTAAAATCCTCACAGCTTGGGTACGATCCTCTGGGTCTTTGAATCCCAGACCACTTGCTGTGTGACCTCCCAACTATCTTGCCAAGCTCCACCAATGCTTGGTACAGCTTTCCTGGGGACAGGGACATGGAGCAATGTGTGTTGCTGTGGGAGAGGGTGCAGGCAGGGAATGGGCCTAAAGGACAATAGTTAGCACATCCCATGTTGGTGGAGTTATGCATATGGGGAAGGGTTGAAAGGACAACCTGTACAATTATGCTGAACAATCAACTTTGAGGTTTCTTTTACCAATTGTCTTTTTCCTCCACGGGCAGCTTGTGGCAGCAAGCCAAGTGCCTCTAGGCATTCAAACAATTGGCATTGCCCAGAGCCTCTGAGTTTCAGCCAGGCCCTGCACGCTCAGAACTGCTTTTCACAACAGTCAACATCAGATTTGCATTACAGCAGAGATGGGAATGCTAAAATACACTCGTCAGTTACCTCTTCTGTTACAGTTCATTTGCTCCATTGGTTCCTCTCTCCTCTGGTGACACACGACCTTTTTCTTGGAAAGTAAAGTTTTAAAGTTAAAGAAAAAGACACCCTCATCAATGGTTCAAACCCAAAAGCCCAAATGACACAAGAGGCACAGGGCCAGGGAGGGTGCAGAGTTGAAGAAGTAATTCAGTCATTCTTCCAGTATTTCTTTTCATGGCTTCTGCTTTGCACGCAGCAAATTATGAGTGCAGAGAGCACAGCTCTGTCTCAGCATAACTGCAAGTGAACTCAGGGTGTCACCTTGCAAACTCCATGCTAGTGACCCCTGTATCCAAAAGAACAATGCTATCCTGAATGCTACAGGGGTGGAAAATACAGTCCTCATCCATTGTCCTCAGGGGTCCCCAAGGAGTTTAGCCATGACTGAGTTGTCCCTGACAGTTACAGTGTGATTCCCACTCAGAAGGAGTTTTCACTTCCTTGATTGCGTGGGGTCCTGGGTTTCTGATAGTCCCACTTGATTGGAACCAGCACTCAAATAATGCTCACACAGCAGACTGCTGTTGGTATGCTGAGACTTGTTGGGTATGAGTCTCCTGGGGTGGGACTGCTGGGCCATAGAAAGGAGAAGAATATGTGTACTAATGGCCATAATTAGAGTTTCCCTGCTATGTGCTGCATCAGCCCAAGTTTCCATCAGTGCCAAAGGGCTTTTGGAGGAAATCCATCATTTGAGACCATGTCAAAGCAAAGCATGGCTGTGGCCAGGCCAGGAAATAACTTGTACTGGAGCAGGCAAGAAAAAGAGATAAACAGTGCAGTGCCCAATATTGTTTATCTCAAAGCAGGAATACCAGCAGCACAGACATCCCAGGCTCTTAGGATATTTTAGCACAATCCAGTAATGCCTAAATGTTCGCAAGACGTTCTGAAATTTGAAGACATACTTGCACACAGAGTTTTTACCCTGCTCCTAGATTGTAATACATCCATACAGCCTGTTAGATCAGAACTTTTATAGTTTGGCTGTGGGGTTGATCAGCAGCAGAAGGAAAACAAATTCAGTGGGAAATCTTGAATTTTCAAGCAAAGATTTTACTTCTTAAGTGAACAAAATCAAACAGTCTTTTGGCAGAAACTGGCTTTCTCCAAACTGTTTTCTCACAATGGATTTCTTCCAAGGAGAATAAACAGATCACAGAATTTTACTTTTTTTTTTGTTTTATATGGATGAGGAAAAAGAAACAAGATACCTGATTTCATTTGCCATGATGATGGTGAAAAAGAAGGCAAAGTCAAAGAAAAAGTTCCCAGAAGTAGCCTGAAGACGTAAAACAACTGGATATTGAGTGGACATGGCCACACGGAAATGTCTTCAGAGTACAAGCTGCTCTGTGGTATTGTCAGAGCCACCCTTTTCTTTCTGACTGTTCTACCTCCAAAACATTCCCAGAGCCCAGTGCTGGGGTACAGCATCCCTTTGGGATTACTAGCTTAGAAAAGCAAGCAAGGACCATACTCAGGTTTCTTAATGGGGCCTCTTTCGAGTGAGACAGGAAGAGGCAAGTTTCTTTTTTAGCATTAGATTAAATCTCAGTTTAATCATTAGCATGATTAAATCTCAGTTTAAGGATTTCAATCACCAATAATAGGAAAGTGCCCTAGGTAAAGCCTGATTTTCACTCTGTATGACTTCTGTTGCAAGTTTTTTGGCCTGAGTATGTTGACATCAGTGTTAATCAACTAAAAACTCTCACCTCGTTAGCTCTGCCAGAGGTGGGGGATGATTTCTGTCCAGCATGGTGATCTCCCAAGAGTTCTGCACTTATCCTGTGTGTCTGGAATGTCTCTTCCTCTACAGCATTTGGAGATGAGCACAAAATGAGATCAAGGTTTCCACCTGATCTTATCACTGGTGCCCGCACTCCCTTCTATGACCCAAAGCCACCAGCTGGCCAGCAGAGCGGTGCACAGGAAGCCTCGGGGCCCATGGCACCGATTGCAGGGAGCTGCAGACTAACTTGTCAGAGAACTGGGAAGAGCAAAGACCGTCCAGGAGGGGTCTCAACCAGGTCACTGTTTAGGGGTGCTCCCTTGAAAGGACAAATCCCAGGGCTGGCGCCATCTTTTGTCACACAGGCTCACTTCTTGGGAGCCAGGAAATGAATTAATGATGCTGCAACGCAGGCAGTGAGGGGAGCAGCAGCAAGGTGATATACGGGAGACAGTAGAAATGCCCTTCTGTTCCTCAAGATTGAAGACTGACATTCTTTTTGCCTCAGTTTTCCTAACCATTTCTGCCTCATCAAGCTATTCCCCAGCCACACTGTACCTGAATTGGTGGACAGTATCTCCGAGGAGTTGCTGTCATATGGAGTTGAGGGATCGCTTCTCACCCATTCCAGGGATGAACTGGTATCACAGCCTCCCTTTGGAAATATTTCAGAAATCAGGATACACTCTTCAGAGAAGATCATGGGGGAGCACGTTTCACAGGGAAGGACTATGAATTCCAGCTCTGGGATCTAATGAATGTGGTTGTATCATTCCCAACTACTTTCCCCTGACATAAGCCCTTTTCCAGCCAGCTCTGGTTAAGATATTCTACAATCTGGAAGCATCCGCTCATTTTGCCAGCTTCTCTGTGGGAGACCAAATAGGGCGAAGCTCAGGTCTTACAGGATGGGTCCTTGGATTCCCCTGCAGCTCCAGATCCTGGCTAAGTGATGCTCAGAAATCATATAACTTGACTACCCTGGACCTAGAGAAACAGGGTTCCCACCTCAAAGTTTGGTCTTGGAGCTTTTACCTGGGATGCAAGCATGGCATCTGTCAGATGGTCTGTGCACAGAGGTTGCTGCTTGTCGCTTTTCGGTGCTGCAGATTTCATTCCTGCTGCAAGAAAATGCACGTATTAAGCATAGTGTCTATCTTCACCGTACCTGCTACAATAATGCTAAGCCCTCTCACTTTGCTCCTAATAATGAGGAGCATCAACAGCTTTTAAAATTCTCCCTTTTTCCAATTAGAATCTGCTGGAAGGTCTGAGCTGGGCCAGTAGTCACAGACCTCAGATTTCCACCCTAGTGGGTGGACTCACCAAAGCCAGCTGAAAGCTGGCATGTCTAATCCAAGCTAGTTACCTAGATTTAGTAGAGGCAAGTTAACAATAGTGCAAGGAAAGAAAATGTCATTGGAAAAGATAAAAGAGAAGCACATGGAAAAGAAGACAAGAAGGACTGATCTGGGGCAGGGCTTGCACCAAATTTTATGAAGTCAGGAAGCTTTGGTTCCTGCTGCTGAAATTCTGCCACGGTCTGCCCCTTCCAAGGAAACCCACCCAGGAACGAACTTGCCTGTGTCAAACTCGTGTGGTAAGAGCAGATTGTGCCTGCGACGTGACCCTCAGCCAGCCATCCAGCCTGCTGACAGCGCAGTAAAACCCGCCCGTCAGCACTGCTCCTCCCCATTGTCTGGAACTCAGCACTGCTCCTCCCCATTGTCTGGAACTCAGCACTGCTCCTCCCCATTGTCTGGGAGCAGCATACAAATGTAAACGCAGGGGTTGTGTCCCCACTGGGACAAAGTTTATTGCAGGCAAGTTGTGCCACCTTCTGCTTCTAGTTCTGCAGACTCCCTGATTAAATCCCTGGCGTAGGAGCCAAGATACTGGCTGTCACACAAGTGCGGCACGCTGCTTCTTGCGGATAGCTTTTCTGTGGGCCTGGGGAGACTGGACGAAGTTCACCATCTTTTTCATTTTTCTTTTTTTTGTTGTTTTTTTTTTTAACCAAGTGAAGCAGCTTTTTTTCCCTGGTAGCACTGACGGGAAATCAGCTCTATGTACATTTGTATACATTTCCTTGTCAATAAAGTTCAGGTATTTCAAACACAAGATAAAATTCACCCTCCTCAGCTTCACAGGAGCTGGAAGACTTCAATAGGTAAGTACGCTTTTATAGTTAGTTTTACTGGGTGGGCTTTCTCTTACTGTATAAAGGAGGAAGTTGCTCGGTTAGAGACACGGGTAGTGGGTTGGTGGCTGTTTACATCGCCTCCACCCACATTTCCTGTTACCTTCTTTCTCATGTAGCAGGTTGCTGCTGCCTTCCTGGACAGATGGAGGCACAGGATGAGTCTTCTCTCGGCTTTCATCCTCTCTGTCGCTCTCTGCACTCTCCATTGCTGTAGCTCAAACCCAAGCAGCCAAGGAGAAAACTTCAGCAACGAGACTTGCAGCTTCAAAGCTAGAGGTCTAAAGGAAAGGTTAAAAGATCACAAAGTGCAGCCTGAGAAGCCTAGGTCTGGTCATTTTACTTCCCTTCCTTGCTCCATGCAATGAAGAGGAGAACCTCATTTAGTGGTTATAACCCCACTGGTTTCAAACCCCTCTTCTAGCCATGTTGCCAACATCTCTGAGAATGCTCAGGAGCATGGAAAAATCAGGTGTTTTTTTACACCCTCTCCTGGAAATGCGACTTTATGGGCATGTTTTGAGGAACTTCTATGGACTGGGACTTCTCAGATAAACGCAGTTCAGCTCCATCTAGCTCTGCTTTGTGAAAGCACGGGAAAAGAGCTGAAGCTTCTGTCCTCGAATCTCTCTCTGTGCACTGCTTCACCCTTTTTCTTGTGTCCTCCCTTTCCTCCTCCCTGGTACTGCTCTCAGTCATATTGTGCACTGCTCCTCTCTCTCTCTCTCTCTGCAGCTTGGTCTCTAAAAGCTTAAAATCTGCTCAGTCCTTTTCCCACGCTTACAGTTATTTTTTTTTCTCTGAAACGGCAAAACTAGAAGACAATTCAAAAGAGAATTAATTTTTCCCCTTTCCTGACAAGTATTTTTCTTGCAATACAGGAAGGGGCGAGACCAGCACATTTTGAACAACCCTGGAAAGCCTCAGGTGCACGGGGAAACCGGACGTGCTGTTCTGGCCTGGTCATGAATTGGGACGGGGGAAACCAAGGCAGGGATGGTCTCCCCTTGCTCTCACCCAGATGGGGAGGGTCCCTCTGCCCCGCTGGGTGCCTGGGCAGCCTGCAGACCAGAGGCTGGAGGTGGAAGCTTGGGGGCGGCTGAGGCCCTGCATGGCGAGCCCCAGGGCCAAGCTGGGTGGGAGAGAGCAAGTGAAGCCCCAGGAGAAACGTGGGGCCCCCCTGGAGACCCTGCAGGGTGAATATACCCACAGAAACATCTCCCCAAAGCCTCCCACTTCCCTTGGTGTTAAAGCCTGCAAAGACCTGAGCAAAACCCCAGGGCAGGACCTTGCCCGAACCCTACCTTGTGCTGTGGTCGCCTCAGGTGCATCTCACCATGGGGCTGGGCTGTCGCTGCCTCTTATACCCGCCTGGGTCTGCCGGCTGCCATTTCTCGGAAATCAGTGGAAAGTGAAAGAAATGGTCAAGAGGCAGCAGAGCGCTGCTTGTTTCCCATCAGAGGGTGGAGGAGGAAATTCATCAGCAAGAACCAGAGCCAGGGCTCACAGGGGTGTTAGGGTCCCCTCCCTTCCAGGGTGTGTGGCTGCCGCCCTGCCATGCCATGGGGCAGCCCTGGTCTTCCTTGGCACAGGGTGTCATGTGGGGGTGCCTCAGCCCCTTGGATCTCCCCCTGCCCCGGGGGTCCTGGAGTGCATCGGCCCCACAATTCCCCTCCCACACTCCCTTGGGTTCCCCAGTGATCCCAATGGTGTCTCTGCCCCACAGATCCTCCTGTGGCTCCAGGGATCCTTACCCAACAGATATTCCCCCACCTCACATGCATATCCCTCTGTGCCCTAGGGATCCTCAGGGTGTCTCAGCCCTACAAATACCCTTGTGCCTCCAGGGACCTGGGGGCTTTGTCCCCCTCATCCCCTTCCAGCTCTGTCTGTCCCCAGGATCTTGTAGGTCCCTGCCACATGTCCTATGTGGTCCTTCTACAGAAGTCCCCAGATATCCTTGATGTGTCTTAGTCTCATAGATCCCCTCATGGCCCAGGGTCCCTCAGCCCCTCCCTGGCTCAATGGATGCTCTAGATCCTAGCCATGGCCTTCTGTCCTTGCATATGGGGCTGAAAGCCAGAGGTCAATACCCCACTGCCCAGTGCGGTGGAGCACTGCCAGCTGAGGAACATGCCCAAGGCCACCAGGAGTGGCAGGACTATGCAAGACTTCTATCAGGAGTGCAGTAGGCCCTGGTGCTGCTCAGGGGTGATCCTCAGGCTGCTGTGGGGAGCCCTGATCTGCAGCTTCCCCTGCACATCCCTTGAGGTCCTGACTGCCAGCCCTGGACTTGTGACCCAGCTCAGCCTCACCCATGGTGGGTGACATGGTGCCTGGGATGCTCCACAGAGGACCCAGGTGTCTATTGAAATTAGACCTTTATAGCGTTGTTTGGTCATACAAAGCTATGACTTGGTGAATTTGGAAAGTTCAACTTTGCCTCCTTCTAAAAAAGACCCTTGAAGATACAACGTTTGTCCAGACCTTGCCTCCCCACTCACAGTCCATGCCTCAGTCATTGCAGTACAAGGTTTACTTCATTTCCTCTTCCGTGACTCAGAAAGAAATAAAAGAAGCTATGTCAACACCTGAGAGACAATAGCAAGGAAATTAAGTATGAGGCATTTGTAAATTCAGCAGAGTGTAACGGCAGCTGGACCTTGTGTGTCCAGTAGCAGCACCCTACCCATAGAAAGCATGTTCAGAGCAAGAGGAAGAGCCGTGGGATGAAAGCTCAGCATAACACTAAGACTGCTGTCTCAGGTGACTAGGGAGAGGCTGACATACCCATGAACCAAGGACAGATGTGCAAACAGCACCAAGAAGACTGCAGCCCGTGGGCAAGCATTGACCGTCCAACACTTGCTCCCCCTCGCATGATAACAGAGATGTTGAGCTGTCAAACAGTTGCTGGCCAGCCTCTTCCCCATTGCAGCCTTATCCAACCCTGCTGAACAGGCTAACTGCCATAGCCCCAGCTCGGCTCATGCTTTGCCCCAGAGCTCTGACAGCTCAGACAGGGCACTTGGTGTCCATGCTGTGCTCCTCAGGCTTCGCTGGCAGCCTGGGGAACTTCTCTGCAATTCTGACCTTTGTACCCATGCATGGGGTGGCTGGAGCCCAGGCCTGGGCCCACAGGTGGTGAAAGGCATGTGCAGAGCTGGCTGCCGAGACCCACTCCTGATCCCAGGACTCACAGGTACCCTCTGGCAGAACAACCACTGCTTCTGATACCTTCTGCCAGAATGGGATCTGCTGTACCTGCCAGCTAAACTCAGAGAAAAGGCATTTCTAGGCTCTTTAGGAAAAACACACAGGAGCTGCCAACATGTCACTGAAAACAGCTTATAAGAAACAGAGTTGAAAAATTGCCAGTATTGACTTTTTTCCCATATTTGCTACTTTATACAGCTGCAAGGGTGAGAAAGGAAGAACACCGAGCTTGAAGCAAAACCAGAGCATTATAATGTTCTCTTTGAACATATGTCTGTATTACTCAATTGAAGCTCTTGCTTGGTTTACGTTTTAGGATTTACATTTTTCTAACGCTTATATTTCTAGTCTCATTCTTTTCCTTGTCTTTTTTTTTTATTTTTTATTTTTTTTTTATTTTACAGAAGCCAACCAACCAGCTCATCAAAAGAAAACACTGGAAAAGTAAAATTCCTCTGTAAAGTTTTCAGTGTTTGAAGCCCTAAATCCTGCTGAGAATCACAGAAATCAGCATTACAATACATCTTTTTAAACAAGCTCTTTGCATTGAGAGATTCTGCAAACAGAGCAGCAGATATTACAGAACATATTTTTGCCTGTCTCCTTATCAAAGAGCAAAATAAAGCCTGGTTCTTTAACATAAACTACACTGTCTAGGAGAGTATTGTCTCTGTTAACGTTAAATTGACATTTGCCTTATCACATTCATGTTATTTCATCACTGTACCAAATTTTAAGAATAGGGAAATATTCCAAGATATCTTAAAATCCATATCACTATTCCAAGTAGCACGTATGGTAGCCTATGAGCACATCAGCTGAATGACCTATCATTTTTATGTCATTTTTATTTACTTAAATCATTCTTGCCTGAGCAATCCTTTTGTGTGTGTGTATGTGGCAAGGGTCAGGTAGAAAGAGCATTTCTGCTCGGGTTTTCAAGGAGCAAAGTTATTTAGTCCTGGCGATGGGCTAAAGTAAGTACTTACAAAAAGTCTGAGCTCCTTCAGCTAAAAGAGATTATGTAGTTTGGTATATTATCTCCTGGTCTTGTTAGGAGCTGCCACTTTATCTTACCACAAAAAGCAATACTGTGGGGAATGCTTTGTGCGGCAATGGATACAGATTAGCTGACTGAAATAGCACAGTTTCTTGAAATGGGGTTGTGGAAGGTGTCAGCCTAGCTAGGTTTTCAGCTCTGCCGAAGTACAAGTAGAAAAAACGAGGTGCTTGAGAGGCCCATATTATTCGATGTAAGTGAATGAATTGCGGATAGGATGATACATGCAGCAGCTAGTTCTTCACCAAGAAAAGATTAAAGTGGTTTTGCTTATTTGAAAAATATCCCTCCTGAAGACATGTGTTGTGGTTTGCGCTGGACTGGCCACTGAAACGAACGACAGATGCTCTCCCCACCTCTCCCTCCACGGAGAGGAGGAAGAGAGAGAAAGAGACTTACGAGTTTAAAAAAGAAACTAAACTAATGAAAAATATTAATAAAATAATAAAAAGAAAAGAATGAAATACATACAATATATACAAAACTGTATCAAGCTCCCAGGATGACAGTCATGTCATCAGCAGGCACTGGGAAAGTCCCAGACAGTCCCAGTGACAGACGGGAACTGGATTCCAGATCTGGATTCAGGAATGCACGGATCAGGATCAAAGGCATACAACCAGAGTCCACCTCAGACGCCGGCCATTGAAGAAAGAGGCTGACCCTTTGATCCCTCAGCTTTTCTACTGAGCATGAGGCAGATGGGATGCAACACCCTGTGGGTCAGTTTTGGGTCACCTGTCCTGTCCGCTCCTCCCTGCAGGTGTGACCCCGCCGTGCTTTTCCGCTGCTGACCCTCCAATGGGGCAAATACCAAAGTTGTCTGGCCGTGGGTGTTATAGCAATAAGGATAAGCAAGAGCCTCTCTGCATCCCGTTCCTTGGTATAAATTAGAAACAGTCAGCTCTTATCACTCCGGAAGCAGACAGTGTCTGTTAATTTCAGATAGTGCAGTTAGTTAGAAGAGGCTTAACTGAAAAGTATAATTACTGAACAGAAAATTAGTTATGTTTTACCTCAAACCAAGACAACATGGCATTTCTGTGAAGTCACAATGCTTGGGCTTATTTAGGAGGATCAGTTTTGGGTAGCAACCACGTGCAAACTTTAAGCTGTAAAGTAATAGTACTATAATGTCAAAAAGTGCTGAAGCTGGTATGATGTATGTGAGAGATGGTGAACCTGTAAAATTCAGATACTCAAGTGCAGAAAGAAAAACTACATCAGGAAAGGCTTGAAAAAAAATCAATGTCTAAAGGTGAAAATGTAAGTGTAGAAAGTATATATTTGGTTTGATACGTTTCTAAATCTTGCCCTTAGCTTGCCATGGCAATTAACATCTTACTTTTCCATGCCATGTTAGAAAGCTAAAGAGTACTAGCATGCCATGACATGTCATGAGCTAAAGCTGGTCTTGTGGCTCTGTTTTATCCCTTGATGGAAAACAACTGCTTTGACTTAGTAATGAAGAGGTATCAACTCATGTCTGTGTTTACTTTCTGTTGTGCGAACATCGGACCGCCTGAAGGAAAATTTGAGAGATTTTGACAGGACAGAAATAACACAAAATACCTTGTTTAAACTTCCTGTAAAGTTTACCCTTTGCTCTCTTGAACAGCCCAGCTCTTGCCCCACACACCACAGACATCTTAAATATTCCCTGTCCTCACCAGTCAGAAGTTGGAGCTAGGAAACACAATTCTCAGGTGCCTTTTACTCCCACCAGTCTTTGAGACGGTTGAGGAGTCACTACAGCCAACTGCTCGGCTTCCTTCCCTTTCCCTTCACTTTTGGTGATTTCAGTCAAAGTTTCATATCTAATTATCATCGAAGATCTGGTCCCAAATCCCCAGATGCCTCCTGAAAAAGAGCTTTTGAAACTGGTGTTCGTTGCATGTTGCATTGAAACATCCAGCAGGATAAACCTTCATTATCCTCATAAAAAATCAAATCCTTCTTGATTCAATATAAGTGTAGACTTCAAAATAATTATACTTTAAATTATGAGTTTGCACTTCTGGAAAATCTGATGTTCCTTTTTTTCTCCCTGAGGTGGTTGATTTTTCCCTTCCCCACCCCCCCACTCCCTCTTTTCTTTTCTTATTTTACTTTATCTCTTCTTATTTCAGAAAGCCTTAGTCCTGTTGCATTTTCTGGGGAGTGACTGTTCTGGTGTAGTAATGCTGCCTAATGTCTGTACCAAAGCTTAAGCAAACACAAATATTTGCATCTGAGACTGTATGAGGCTCCTGATCTAGGGACTATTTTAATCATGGTGCTGCTTTCACAATCATTTTACTCAACCATTAAGAGAGAGAAAGAATCATTAGGAATGACTCTCAGGCATCCGGAAAAAAACGTACCCTAAAACATTTTGCAAGGCATAATATTTGTTTTAAATAAAAGGAAATCCTGCCATGGCAATACTGTGATTAAAATGCCATGAAAATTCTTTAATAAACATCAGAGACATCATAGGTATCTCTTGCTTTGATGACCGCTGATTAATAATCGTATGGAGCTTATGCTGAATGTTATTTGGACAAATTAGAAATTCTGCCTCAGGCCATCAGACACCGTACTCCTGGTGCTGCACAAAACGGATGTGTGTTAAACAATGACAGGGTCTGATTCAAAATCCTTGAAAGCAAGCCAAAGCAACTGCACTTGCTTGCTCTGTAAATTGTCCCAGGGGCTTCATCTGCAGGAGGAAATCACAGGTTTGCAATTGCCCCACGGCACAGCTGTACCAGTGGGTTGTGTGAGAGTTATGTGGTAGGCACAGAGGACACATTTTAATTCTAGAGCTTCTTGCCTCCCTCTGGTAAGGTTAGAGGATGGAGCTAAACATCCCTGTATCTGGTTTGTGGCACCTTGCTTTTGAGAGACTGGCAGCACATGCAGTAGTGCAGTGGCGCGTACATTCGTGTGCGCTAAGGCACCTCTCAGGCAGTACCACAGCTCAAACAGAGAGACTTAGGCGCTGTTTCTGAAACACCTTATGCAGGCTGTGCTACGCAATTTTCATAGCTTGTTCTGATGCTTATTTAATTTGCACTATTTTCTCTCCTAATTCGTCACTTACACTGTGCTTTACAACACTACCTAAAGTTTTGCAAAATATTCAGAATGAAATCAGCAAAATTCATATGCCCAATTTAGGAATTAATCTGATAAATTGTGGGTGCAACTTATTTCTTTGCACCTACAGAGACCCAAAAGCTATGCTTGATTTATAGCCATGTAGATTTTTCCTCACGGCCATAGAACTTACAGATTTCTGAAGTTCTAATTATGCAAACCATTTTTTAGCCCTGTGAACGTCAACATAAGTTCTTCTGTTTTCTTACCATGCAGTTATAATGAGCAATAACCTTTAATCTTATTTTCAACAGGCAGTTCAAACTGCAGTTCTGTTATCCCAAGTATTTTAGCAAAGGTTATTTTCTTAGTGTGGCGTGCTCCCCTGGCTGCATCTCATCAGTAATCTTTTAAGAAAGAGAAATAAGCTCTCAACTCCTTTATGTAACTAAAGTCTCTGTTAAATCATTTTGGCACACTAAGAATAGATCAGGAGAACAATGAAACTCTTCTCCCCCTCTATTATGATCTGAATTATTCTATCTCTGCATGTACCATTGACCAATGTGTCTTTTCCTTCACTTAGGGTGTTTTTGGCGTAGTCTCTGTGTGACGATCTTTTTCTGATGGCAAAAAGCAATACCTTCTCAAAGAGCAGGTCACTTTGAGAGCACGTGGACTATGTTTATGTTATTATACTTGGGCACATTTTCCTTTTTCCTTTGGGATTTACAGCACAGTTAATATTTCTCCATGGTTAATCTTAAGTGACTGCCCAAATCTACATTCCTGGCACCACTTCTCCCTGAAGATGAGAGTGAATGGTTACTGCTGGTGCTGCCCAGCTCAGTTCCTTCCAGATGGTGTAAATCGGAGCTATGCAGCTGGTCCATAGGTAGCTCAGGACCTGCTCACCTTGTTTGCAGTCATGCTCGCATACAAGTAACAAATCCAACTGTTGCCTGATGTTGCACTTTCTACATGTTAACAGAGATTCCTCCCACCCAGCAAATTGCTCACTCGCCAGATAGTATCACTTCTTCTGTGACTGGGCAGGTGACATGACTTACCCTGCTATGCCATCTCCCAGCCAACGGTGCCCGTCTCCTGAGAGGCATAAGATGCTCCTGATCCTGACTCTGACCCATCCAGGGTCCACTAAGCCTCTAGCGCCACTGGGTAGAAAATGGTACGTCCCCTTTAGTGATTTTCACCCCGTGGTTTCAGACTGGGCAAGTGGAACATTTTGTTAGCCCCAAGGCTCAGTGACTTTTTCTGCAGGTACAGGTGCATTAGCCTGCACAGGTACAGATAGCACTGTCTCCCTCCTTCAGGTTGCCAAGAATAAATAAGTGAGCACTTGCTGACAAAGGAAAGCAAGCAGCTTATCAGTTACTCACTAAGGTCCAAGGATTTCCTCATACGAAGACTTCAGAAGTTTCATACAGGCACCTTATTCAAATATCATCAGCACTTCAGCAAGCATTGCTGAAAACACCTCTTTCATCTGTGCCTGTCTGACGTACAGTCACAGGACAGCAGGGTAAGAACCTCTTTGTCAAAGCAACCACGACAGTCCAGTCCAGCCCACCTCTCTTTTGTACCTGGATATCTGATCACCTCAATTAATTTAATTTGTCTCTATGAAGGTTATTTCTCATTTGTGACGGTGTGCTCCCCCCTCTCCAGGCACCAACCTGGTCTTTATCTCCCCTGACCCTGCCCAAGCGATAACCACCTGGGGTGGTCATAATAGGTGCATGTAGTTGTGATGGTGGCATCCAGGGCTCAGCGTGGTTTCAGGGAGACAGATAACAACACAATAGCCAAGGGCTAACTTGAGCAATGCTGGTTCTGGGGTCAATATGCATATATGACTATAGGTCAATCATCTTACCCACATAAACAGTGAACAGCCCAAGAACCCTTTGAGCTCTCCTGAACAGCAGCAGGTTGCATGCCAGGTTCTCCCCCTGAGTAGGAATGCCTTCAAGGTTACTCCTCGAGGTTCAGAGATTCCTTGCAGCAACAGATTTTTGATAAGTGACTACTAGCATGTTGAACTTTGAAATCTTAGCTAAGTGAAATAAAGGATTGATTGCGCAAATATAGTCCTTTAGACAGAAACCGTTGACCAAGCCTTGGACTAGGGCTGGATCCAGCCACACCTAGACTCCTCTCTGAGAAGGAGTTTAGAAAGCAAGGGTGTCCTTTCTGAAATCTTGACTCAATGGGAAGGTCTCCCTGACAGTTCTGTCTGACCCTGTCCTCTATGCAGTAAATAACCAATCATGCCTTGCCACCTCGAATCTTGTTAAAACACTGTTGCATTTACCATCAAACTTTGTTAAATCCCTGCTTTATATCAATAAATGCATTGATGCTTCTCTCTACAAGTGAAGTGCATCGCTCCTTCCACGACATCACTTAATGCAAGTTATCTTCAGATGCATTGCAGGTGTACTCCTGTAATTTAGTCTTAATTACTTCTTTACTTATATAATGTTGCTAATAAAGGGAAGGGGGGAGGGGGGGAATCCCATTTATGTACCTAAATAAAAGCCAGGTGTTTGACCATATTTACTCTCACTAACTCCTGTTTTCACAGCTGTAGAGGCTTCAGCTGTTGCTACCATAAGCTTTTTATTAAAACCCAGGTGCTTAACAAGGTTACTAAAGCAGTACTGAGCATTCCTGGTGTGCTGGTTATGGGTGGGATAGAGTAAAATTTTTTCACAGTAGCTTGTATGGGGTTATGTTTTGGACTTGTGATGAAAACAGTTTGATAACAGCAGTGGCCATGTACCTGGACTGGTAAGATGGCCAGGGCATCGCTGCTGTTTCTGTGCTGCTGTACTGGGCAGGCTTGGAAGTCCAGTGTGAACTTCAGTCGAAGGGACTGTGACCTGTGGATGAGTCCACATGAGATCAGGACACCCCGAAGTGTCTGTGGCTGTGGATGAGTCCACGACAGAGCAGGTATGCCTTGAAGCATCTGTGGCTGTGCATATGTCTGTGCCACAGCAGATATACCTCTGAAGAGACTGTTCTCATAGATGAGGCTGCACTGGAGCACGTACACCCCTAAGGGACTGTGGTCTGTGGATACATCCCAGCTGCAGCAGGGGCAAGAGAAAGAGTTAATTGCAATGTTAAATGCTGTAACCTGGCCTGAAGGGACCTGGGGTGGAGATTGTAATACACCCCTAAGGGACTGTGGTCTGTGGATACATCCCAGCTGCAGCAGGGGCAAGAGAAAGAGTTAATTGCAATGTTAAATGCTGTAACCTGGCCTGAAGGGACCTGGGGTGGAGATTGTAATAGATATACCTTTAAATTGTTGTAACTTATGATTTGAGTTGCATGTTGTAGGAATTACTACAGCAGGAACCACCTGAACAAATGGAGGACAAGCCTTACAAGAAGAATTGTAAGCGCATAAATGACCTGACCTGAGCTGGCTTTGGAGCTCAGTAACTCCACGCAACACATCACCTCTCCTGTCCTGAATGAACACTGTAACAGATGGAGCCCTGAGTCCTGGACACTTACGGCCATTTTACAGGGGTGGTCCATTGACTAAGGGAATGATACCTGTGTATATATCAAAAGATGGGAAGGGGGTTGGTGGTTAATAAGGATGTATTGGATAGTGTGGGACCTGAGCACGATATAAATAGTATGGAATAAAGGCTGGAGAAGGTGCTGATTTTAGCCAGGATAGAGTTAAATAGTAGCTTGTATGGGGCTATGTTTCGGACTTGTGATGAAAACATTGTTGATAACACAGGGATGTTTTAGTTATCGCTGAACAGTGCTGACAGAGTAGCAAGGCCATTTCTCCTTTTCGCGCTGCCCCGCCAGCGATTAGGCTGGGGGTGCAGAAGGAGTCAGGAGGGGAGACAGCTGGGACAGCTGACCAAAGGGATATTCCATACCACATGACATTGTACTCAGCAATAAAAAGCTGAGGAAAGAAGAAAGAAAGGGGACAATGTTTGGAGTTACGGCATTATGCATGATGGACCCTTCCAGTTCTCTCCTCCATCTGCCCACCAGCGATTAGGCTGGGGGTGCAGAAGGAGTCAGGAGGGGAGACAGCTGGGACAGCTGACCAAAGGGATATTCCATACCACATGACATTGTACTCAGCAATAAAAAGCTGAGGAAAGAAGAAAGAAAGGGGACAATGTTTGGAGTTACGGCATTATGCATGATGGACCCTTCCAGTTCTCTCCTCCATCTGCCCAGAAGGGAGTGAGCAAGTGGCTGTGTGGTGCTTAGTTGCTGGCTGGGGTTAAACCAGGACACCTGGGCACCTAGCTTGGATGGTATGGTTCCCTTTCCCCTCTCGATTTTCATCAAGGCTTCATCCTGTGAGAGTAATTGTTTGTTGCTGATGTCAGCAGAGAGAGATGAAGCAGCGGTGATAATTGTTTCATTCCTTGTAGTCAGAGATACCAATCTATTGTTGGCTGCTCAGCACACTGAGTGGGCAGAGCTGATGGCTGACCTGGTGTCTGCACAATTATGGACATAAAGAAACTGGAATCCTTGTCTATAACTGTCAACGAACCTCTGAGTCTAATGTACAATCACTTTAGCTTTTAGCAGCACAGATGGACATAGAGTTGGTGGCTGCTGCTATACACCCAAGTAGAATTACAGACTCTGCTGGAGGATGCTTGGAAGTTGTAGATGACCATACGGTAGCATCTGCTGCCATGTTGCAGGCCCCTGTGTGGCCCATGCAGAGCCACAGTGATATGGAGTTTACTATAAAGCTGTAGATTTACTGGACTATGGTTGTACTGTAACACATAGCAGGGAAATAAGTGTTCAGTGCTTTGGATTGGCATGGAGCAGCAGACACAACTGTGACAGAGTAGGTTAAGATCAACAATGAATGGTTCACAGCTGAAGCTTGTACCTTTTCAACCAAAACAGGCTGGAAAGCAGTAGCTTCCTTAGCATTATTACAAGTGCATCCACCTAGGTGTGTGACTGCATGGCCAGCATCACCATCTCCGGGCAGGGGATAACTGTCCAGCCAAACTTTTCTTAAGCACTGGGCAGGAGACTGACTTCCATAGTACTTGACTCCTGAGGGATTTGCTTCGGTGTAAGGTGACTTTGGTGACTTTAAAATGTGTCCTGAAATGGCTTAAAACAAGCACTTGACCTACATAAAAATACGGTAGTCTGAGCAATATTTTTAGGACTCTAAATGTATTCAGGTTTTTTTTAACTAAAAAAAATCTCTCCAGGGCATCAAAATATATGTAAAACTATTACTTTACAAGTGCAATCCATCCAGCAAGTGTTTTCTTCTAAAAATCCTCTTCCATGTGTCAAAAGGGAATAGAGACCTCTGTAGTTGTAAGAAACCGAGAAAAAAGATCAATGCTTTGAGTATCCTACTTTTCTACATCATTTCCATAGTCTCTAGTGTTTGTGCTTTAATATTTGTTCACTGCCACTTTGTAATCTTGGGTTTGTTCTGTTAAAGGCCATGCCTTTCTCCTCTCAGAGGGAGCTACTGCTGTTTAGCTGTTGTTTTCTGATGAGATTGATTCAGGTAGTCAGTGACCTTTCCTACACCCACTATTGATTGTCTGGAATGGCTTGGCCTCACAAGGTGAAAATAGCTACAGTGTTTTATTGTTTCTAGTACTCGTTTATTTACCTGGTTATGCCATGCACTTATAGACTGGCTGGCTGATTGATTTATTGCTGCTGCATGCTGCTGCCGCCGTCCTTCTGGGCAACAGGACTGGAAAAGGACTTTCCACAGCTGCGAGCTAATGCCAGTGTCCATGCATTGACAAACTGCACGTAAGGCACTTTAGTCAAAACCATCCCTTGTAAGCCATGGCTGTCCATTTGCCCAGGGTCTGTGATTGCAAATCTAGGCTCGTACATGCTGTAAGACTGCCAGCTGGCAGCATGGTGAGTTACTGCCAAGACAGGCTTATGCCAAAAGCAGTGTAAACGAAACAGGGAAAATGTATTGTAAAATATAGTAAAAGAGCCACTCTTACTTCTGTTACTGCTGTGTAACAACCTCTCAAAAAGCAATGTGGACACAGGACAAAACCAGGTCTTCTTCCAGCAATGCTTGTTTCTGGGATTATTCTGCAGAGGCCTAAGAGAGAGATCTTGTCTAACCGGACAGAGTGGGAATTTATGGCCGAAGTGTGACTGCAAAGTGTGAATGCATGGGGGAGACATTATGTTGCCCTGGCAATCCGAGGATAAACCAGTTACAATGATCCAGAAGCCACAACATGGTTTTTCACCTCTGCAGCTACCTTGGAACAGCTGTCCCGTATGAGCAGCATGAATCCTTTGACAAGAGGTGAGTGAAGGTGAGGTCTGGGCTGTCACAGGACAATAGGCCAGTCAAACACTGTTGGTACAGCATGGTCTTCCACAGTCCCTGGTATTCAGGAGCAGATGATGGCCACTGGAAGAGTGTCATGGATGGAGCGATGCACTTCACTCGTAGAGAGAAGCATCAATGCATTTATTGATATAAACCAGGGATTTAACAAAGTTTGATGGTAAACGCAACAGTGTTTTAACAAGATTCGAGGTGGCAAGGCATGATTGGTTATTTACTGCATAGAGGACAGGGTCAGACAGAACTGTCAGGGAGACCTTCCCATTGAGTCAAGATTTCAGAAATGACGCCCTTGCTTTCTAAACTCCTTCTCAGAGAGGAGTCTAGGTGTGGCTGGATCCAGCCCTAGTCCCAGGCTTGGTCAACGGTTTCTGTCTAAAGGACTATATTTGCGCAATCAATCCTTTATTTCACTTAGCTAAGATTTCAAAGTTCAACATGCTAGTAGTCACTTATCAAAAATCTGTTGCTGCAAGGAATCTCTGAACCTCGAGGAGTAACCTTGAAGGCATTCCTACTCAGGGGGAGAACCTGGCATGCAACCTGCTGCCGTTCAGGAGAGCTCAAAGGGCTCTTGGGCTGTTCACTGTTTATGTGGGTAAGATGATTGACCTATAGTCATATATGCATATTGACCCCAGAACCAGCATTGCTCAAGTTAGCCCTTGGCTATTGTGTTGTTATCTGTCTCCCTGAAACCACGTTGAGCCCTGGATGCCACCATCACAACTACATGCACCCATTATGACCACCCCAGGTGGTTATTGCTTGGGCAGGGTCAGGGGAGATAAAGATCAGGTTGGTGCATGGAGAGAGGGGAGCACACCGTCACAAAGAGCAGTAATCCAAACAGAACAAAGGAAAAGGAAAGTGAGGAACAGTTAGATTTGGGATCTGGGGAGTGAGCAGTACTAAGCTTAGAGATGCTCATGTTCCTCTTTTAGGTCAGATGTCTTTTCTTATACTTTTAGGCAAGAAGTTATCAACTGACCGCTCAAGAAAGAATAATATTTCTTCTACTGACTCAGTCACCATGACACTCTGAAACATATGTATGTGCACTGAGCCACATCTCTTATGTCTCGTATCAATAAACCCTAACAATGCAAAGCTCTGGGTGGTGTGCATGGAGGTACTGTGTTACTCCTCTTGTCTGAAAGTACACATGAGGGTAATTAACCACAGTGGGGTAACACTGCATCTGGGATGACTGAGCCTCAAAATCATTCTTAAAGGTTGGGACCAGGAGCCTTGCAACACTCAAGGGAAAAGTTTCCTCTGCGTCTTAATGCTAATCAGGAAAAGAGAAGACCATGCCAGAGGAAGAACTATATCCTACTGGAGGTACCTAGTTCTATCAGAGAAAGTAGAAGTCTTGGCATCTGTGATAGAAGCTGGTTTAGGACCACAGTTCAACTGGTGAAATACAAGCAAGGACAATCCAAGTACAGGACTTCTGAAAAATTAAGAAGAAACTCAGTTCTTCATTTTTGGGATGATTTTGTGGATTACAAGGAAAGTTATGGCTTCTTGATCAAAAGGAAAAGGCCTAAAGTGGAGTTAAGGGTGCAAACTATTTAACAATGTTAGTGACAAGTGTACAAATCCAGAAGACATGGAAGCACAGCAGAATGTTCAGGTGGAGAAAAGGGAGCTTCTGTTTGGACAGGTGAACACAGTGGGCATCTCCATCTGTCAGAACGGAGGAAGTAATATGAAAGAACTAAGAAAAAGGGGATGAGGAGGTCTTCAAAAGATGAGAATAATATTGGAACTACTCTAATTCAGAGCTGCAGTTCCATCGAGTTTCAGAAGAATCTCCATCTTCAGTACTGCTCAGGTATTTTCTCATGCTCTCCTATATACACCACGTCTTCACAGGGATGTATAATGCATTTGCTCTTTGGCCTTATTTCAGCAGCTTTTTTGTTTCCAGTACTGGTGACAGTGTGCTTGGCTCCTTTCTCTAATGGATGAAATGCAGAGCAGTTGCACAAAGTATCACTGGGAAAGGACACAGTCTTTCAATGCCCTCTTTGACACTTTTTCCCCAAGACATCTGCGTACTCATCCCTGTGAGAGTGGCTTTGCTGCTGTCTTTCAAGGTCGAAACAACACTGAGGCAGGAAATGCCTCACTTTCTGGCTGGATATCAATCTGAAGCCCAACTAACTTCCCAGGCTCAACACGGTCTGAGGGGCATGTCTCATGGGGGCAGCTCAATTCGATTCTGAGAAGTGAATTGGCATAGCAACCTGCACAATGCTGCCAGCATCTGAAAGGAGACAGACCCTCAAGTATCTACCAGAAAAAGATACGATCTACCAAAGATAGGAATATATGTTGTGCTGGGGCAAGTTCATGTTTAGGGGGTACTGGCCCATTTTGGACCATTATGGATGATATCAACACGTGATTAAGTGGCAAGTTGCAGGTTATCAGTAGGCCATCTTTCTCTCCCGTTCTTATGGAGATGCCCTTTTTCTTTTCATAGCCTGACTTATAATCTACACAGAAACTGTTCTTGTATAAAGAGATCATAATGTTTTTTGCACCAATTTTTTCACAACCAGTATTTGTACTGTTACACTTCATATCTGCAGTCCCACACTCCTGTGCTCAGTGAACTGAATGCCCCTAAAAAAAGTGAAATACGCTACTTGCACTTCCAAAAGAATGAAGCTAGGGCTCTCACTCTGCATCGCTGAGGTGTTGTTCTCCATTTTCCTTCAATCTGAATCTGTAACAGTGCATGCACTGAAGGTGTTGGAAGTGTTCACAGAGTTAGGCCAGGCTGGATTTAAGGATAAGTCATCAAAATGGGCATGACTTATCCACGTGAAGTCCTGAGCCTATTTCCTGTGGGATTCTGAACTTTGGGCCTTTCCTGTCAATATGCATCGTAAAATCCATTCAACACACATGGGAACACCAGCTGATGTCACCTGCAGTTGCTCTCTTCACACCTAGGAAAGCATCAGAGAAAGGATGAGCCTTTTGATGAAGAGATGTGGGTGGAAGTAGGCTAGAAAAGCCTCCTACTTAAAGCACATCTCTCATTGATGCATGGGAAAGGTGGTCACAGAATCACTGGGGTTGGAAGGGACCTCTGGAGATCATCTAGTCCAACCTCCAAAGAGTGTGTAGAAAGACGCCATGTCCTTTTGAAAGATTTTAGCCTATCTGAAAGGCACATCAGTTATTGGGAATGGGACCTAACCATTAATTTTTTGGCCATGTATGGACTTTTAATATCCCACAAGTTCATCTCTCACACTAGCAGCATGACAGGACGGCCTCTTCCTCATTGCTGGGCACAGTAGGTCATGGTGTGATGAGCCCATCAACTACATGGAAACGGGAAGACCTAGGGAGAGAGGCCACAGTGGTCAGTCAAGGACTGTGCCTGGTGGCAGGGACCTGCATGCAGGGAGCCCCTATGACGAGGCATCCTCAATATTGAGACCTTCACCTAAGACATGGGACCAGGCACACATGTGAATTCATCACATGTCACTACATTTCTGTGTGTAGTGGATGTGCTCCAGCCAGGCATCCCAATACATAAAGTTTCACACTGAGAGGAGAATAACTTGAGAGATCTCCAGTTACTGTAGATACTAAATACCTAGACGCCCACCCATATGCATTTTCATGCCAATTGAACTCAATCAGCATCTGAAATTCAAAAAACACCTCATCTCCTGGGTCTTCCCTGCACTTCAGTCTTCAGACAGTGCATGGTGACAACAGGTCTGGCAGTTCGGTCAGGATGTGCCAGAGGTATCCATCACCTGCGACTTCTCAAGCGTGTGCCTTTGCAGTGCCACTTCCAGTCTTTCAACACTGGGTGGCACCAAAAATACAAAGAATGAAGGCCACGTCTCTAGCCTTTCCCTGTTCAAAGGGAGTTGTGATCCTGGGAAAGGTGAGGTGCTATCACTTTATTTGTTTGTAGTCTTGACGTAGTGAATGTAAGAAAAACATTAGTCTAGCAAGACACCTCAGGTAATGGTAGGATTAGGAGCAGGTGAGGATATAAGATAGGAAGAACTGTCTGTAAAGTTTGACTACTTCCACTGTGGAACTATTTCAGCTAAAAAAAAAAACCCACCTGTGATTAAAATTTTTTTAATCTTGTTGTCATGAATAAACCCTCTCCTCAGGCACGGGGGGGGGAAGAAGAGACAGAAAAGCAGTGGAGGGGTAGGGCCAGTCCCAGTCTCTGTGCCAGTGTTGTCCATGTCATAGAGATTGCTGGAGCCAGGAGTGGCCCTTACAGCTCCCCTGCTCCCTCCATCTTCAGCCACATTGCCCTGTGCACCAGCCAGCAAAGCAGAACCTGAGTGAAAGGCAGAGCCCCTCCATCAGCAAGTTGTTCTTTCTCATACCTCATCTAACATGGGATGCTGATGGCATGCCTTTAGCAGATAAGGCCAATTTCTTCAGGAAAAATACTCTGCATGCAATTTTTCGATGAGAGCTTAGAGACAGAAGTTTCTAGATGCCGAACTGGAGGAATGCCATGTGCTCGTTATTGATTTCTCGTTGCTGGCTATGATAAATTCCAAGAGTGTAGCAACACAGAGCAGAAAGTCGTGGAGGAGCTGCCGTCTTAGGGAGTACTTTGTATGCCTTCCTTAACATCTGTCATTTGTGACCAATGCCACTGAATGCAGTTATCCAATAAGGTGCCAAACTGTCAGCTTTTCATTAAAATATGCTGCAGGGAGTAGCTCAGTAAACTACTTAGCATGCCAAATGCATAGTATGTGCCAACATATTTATCGTATAATGTTCTTAAGAGCTGCAAGCCTCTGTTCATTGGGAGTCATCAATTCCATTTTCATATGCAGTGGACCTTGAACCCTGCTCTGCACTCACGTTGCAACAATTTAATTTTTTCAAGGGACCATCAGAGTAAGTAGATGCAGTACCTCTACCAGGAGCTTTGGCACTAAGCTTTATTGATATTCTGGGCTAAAAAAGCCCCACAGATCTCTGCACACTGTGGGAAGGATCTCAAAATACATGCTAAAAGCATGATTAGTACAACATGCAACAAGGTGAGGAGTCCGTGCTGCTGAACAGAAATAAAGTCTTGACAATGTAAAAGCAACAAAGCTAAATGAAGTAATTCAGCATATTAATCTCAGCCTTATTGCAATATGAAACAGTTATGTTTTTAGTGGAGCTGAAAGAATCTACCCCAGTGACTGGTAATTAATTATACAAGGAGAGCTTCAGTCCCCTGTTCAACCTTCAGGCTGCCTCATTAGACATTGTCAGTCTCTGGGACATGCAAATCCCTTGTGTCAAAAAGCACTGGTTTCCATACACTCAGTGACCTTTCTCATCTGTTGTATCCCTTCTTTCCTTTCTGTGTGACCACCCCAAAGTGCTTACAGAGCCTCTGTTCCCAGGCAATTACTTGTTGGGCAGCTCTCCCACAGCTGAAATAGGCTCTCTCCTCTGATATTGAAAGCTGGGCTGCACTTCGTCAAGCCAGGACCTGCGTATTTGTTCAGCAACCCTCCATGACCTCTCTCCATGGGAAGCCTGGCTCCTGAACCTTGGGGTTTTCATCTTTACTCGATACAAGGTGCTGCCAAATAGTTGTAGTCAAACCCCGAAGCCAGCAAAGGGGCACCAGCATGTTCCTGAGCCTTGTGCCCCTAACCCTTCCCATCCCTGGCAATGGAATCCAGTGCCCCATTGACCGTATCTCTTGCTAGGGCAGACAGAAAATGTCCGTGATATCACATATCTCTTTAAATCCTAAAATGCCACGCTGGCTCTATAGCAACACTAACAGGCATCATCTGTTTTTTTATAGCTGGGAGGCTCACAGAGGCCCTGCTGCAGTGTTTTGCAGCTACAGTTAAACAATTCGAACCTAGAAATGAGTCTGAGGTAAAATCTCATCTGTTACACCTCTGCTCCCAGACTGTGCTCCTGGTGGCTTTATTTCAGATCTCGGTGAGATCTATAGGAGCCCCACCAGCTTGAAATTCAGACTGCCTATTAGGATCCCAAAAGAGGATGCAGAAACCCAGCTCTAAGCTTCAAAAGTCAATAAAATAGGACATGTAGAACACACCAAGACTTGCAGAGACTGTGTATACATACAAACATCCTCATAAAATCAGGCAAGGGTTCTTCCCCAAAATGGGTGTCTCCTCAGGCTGAGCTTTCTGAAGGGGAAGGCGTGGGGAGGAGTGGAAGGAAAGAAGGCAGGAAGCACAGGAATAAATTCAATTTAAGCATGCACAGAAGGAGCAAGGAAACCTGTAAACGTATCCAGAGTGATAAAAGGCAACTGAAGCAAAGGGTTTTTAAAGATGTGAAACCCACCTGCTCTGTCAAGCAGAGCTGGAGACAAATAAAGACTTATGACCTGGGTGAGACAGTTTGCTGCATGCTTGTCCCTCCCAGCACTGCTGTCTATTCCCCTGAGGGAAATGGGCTCATTTGCTGCTGTAGAAAAGACAGTGCTACTTGGAAAGCAGCTCCTGTGCTGCTGCATAGCCCTGATGTACGTGGAATAAAAGGTGCTCTTTAATTACACCCAGGGCTCAGACTGGCCACACTGTGTGCACCAGGCCAGATGCTCACATTGTTTACTGCTTTGCCCACGTTTACAACATCCAAGCCCAAATCGCAGGTATTTATTGTGGCCTTTCTCCCTCTCCTGACCCTATGTTTTGGATGCACTGGCCTGGCCCTGCAGCTGGAGGACACACGACAGTGGTACCTCGTGGGGCAGCAAGGCACCACAGCCCCTTCCCTGAGTTGAAAGCGCAGGCTCAGTCCCCAATTGTTTGGGGGAGAATATTTGAGCGGTCAGCTCATATTACAGTCTTAATCGCAGCAGAAACATCATGAATAAATTCTTCTCCTTCTGCATTATGTAAATCATTTTCTGGGCTGTGTCAGCTCTTCTGCGAGTGAGAGCTTGTTTTAATCACTCGAGAGAGGATCTGACTGACACAGGCAGATCTGCTGAATATAGGAGTGCATAGTCTGGTGGACTTGCTTTTCAGAGCAAAGTTTTCACACTTTTTCTTTTATTTCTACCTGCTATTTTGTTTCATACCTTCAATACCATGGTCATGACAAAGAACCAATGCCTGGAGAAGTAAAGGCTGCATCAGACTAAGAATGTAATTGAAGGGCTATGTTTACTTCACACATACTCCACTCTCATGAGACCCCACCTGGAATACTGTGTCCGGCTCTGGAGCCCCCAACATAAGAAGGCCATGGACCTGTTGGAGTGAGTCCAGAGGAGGGCCACAAAGATGATCAGAGGGTTAGAGCATCTCTGCTATGAGGACAGGCTGAGAAAGTTAGGGGTGTTCAGCCTGGAGAAGAGAAGTCTCTGGGGAGATCTTACAGCAGCCTTCCAGTATCTGAAAAGGGCCTACAAGAAAGCTAGAGACGGATTTTTTACGAGGGCATGAAGTGATAGGATGAGGGGTAACGGCTTCAAGCTGGAAGAAGGTAGATTTAGATTAGATCTCAGGAAGAAATTTTTCACTCTGAGGGTATGAGACACTGGAACAGTTGCCCAGGGAAGTTGTGGAGGCCCCAGTCCTGGAAGTGTTCATGGCCAGGTTGGATGGGGCTTTGAGCAACCAGGTCTAGGGGGAGGTGTCCTTGCCCATGGCAGGGGGGTTGGAACTACATGACCTTTAAGGTCCCTTCCGACTCTAACCATTCTATGATTCTATGGTATTACAGGACCACAGTGAGACTTTGGTCATACACTTCCTGGACATTTTTTAACAGAGAAGTTGGTGCTTGGCAGTTACATTTAAGTGGTAAATTTTTGCTGTTAATCATACAGCCTGGAAGGGCAATAGTTTGCTTATAATTGTGCCTTTTATCGGTGTATCTGTGACACTATAACACACAGTTCCCATGCCTTTAGTACAGTAATACCTTCCTTCTGCCCTCTTTTCTCTCCTCCTCTCCTCCCTACCTCCCTTTCCTCTTTCCCATCTTTTTTCTCTCCTTCCTTCCTTCNTCTTTCTCTCTTTCTCTCTTTCTTTTTTTCTCTCCTTCCTTCCTTCCTTCCTTCCTTCCTTCCTTCCTTCCTTCCTTCCTTCCCTGTTCCCTCTCTGCCCCTGTGGTGTGCTGACACAGGTACCAGTTGCTGGAGGTCCATGGTGAACTAACTGACTTTGTGAATGTGGCTTCATTTTGTCTTGCTACTAGAAAGGCATCAAAAGACTGGTGATACACTCTCCTCCCTTTTTAAACGGCTTGCCCTGTTAGCAATGGCTACAGCTGCCAGCAGGCTGTAGCGCAGTCAGAAGGGGAAGGGCAATCATGGTGCAGCTGGGAACATCTCCATTTCTTGCTTCACACTTGCAGAAACATTGGTCCCAGAAGAGAAGACAGGGTCTAGCAACTTCCTTGAGTTTGTCACCTACAGCTTCTGGTGGGCAGGACTTGAAAACCTATGAAAGTTTTGGCAAAAAAAGAAGAAAAGGGCCATGCTTTTGCAGTGAGATTTTGTGGCACGCCCCTTCTCCTGCTGCTTTTTTAATTAGTTTTGCTTCTACCCAGCAAGGAGGGTAATGAGAGCCTCTTTCTTTCTGTTTGTTTTTCTGGTTTTTTTTTTCAGATTGTGCCTATCATCAGTGCAGGAAACAATTTCCTATGCTCTGGCTTGTTTCGGTTTTTTTTTCCTTCTTCTTTTTTTGTAGCTCTTGCCAGTTTCACAGGCTCTGACTGTTTTCCAGTGGGTCAGCCGCACTTTTCATGGCTTGTGGAAGAGAGACATGAGAGAAGAACACCGCCCCAGTGGGGCTGGTAGTGTCATGTAGTGGGGGACAGTCTCTGAAATTCTGTGGCTCCTCTGGTCCAGCCAGCCACCCCTGCTTGACATTTGTTCACCACCTAGCAATGTTTCAGTAACTTGCACTGAATTTATTTACTGGCGGGTGTCCCAGGGAGGCAGACATGGCATTTATCAGGTGCCAGTTAGCAAACTCTGCTACCTTTGCCAGTAAATTGAAGAGCCACTGCTGTATTAGGAAAAAGATATTATATACAGAGCACCTATTAATAGTCTTATCTCTGTCTACAGTGAATCGATGTGGAACACTCAGACTTCTACCCAAACTGCAAATTCAAAATGCTATTCGGGTTGAGCGGACCACAGGGCAGAAAACCAGTTTCACGCAAGCTCCTAATGCAATGTAACTCTGCAACTGAAGCTCCAGGTGATAAGGCTTGCTTCTGAATGCATCCATCAGTTTCTGCACTGCCTGACATTGCTGTCCTTGTCCAAGCAACGGCTGTTCCCTTTGCATTGGTTTTTTCCCCCGTATCACAGGTCGGAGGCTATGGTTGTTCCCCAGCAGGTGGGGTTTGCCCTTCTACTGACAGACGTTGCCTGTGCCCTTCTCTGACCCAAAGCTCCTTCCTACCCGCCAATGTTAGTGGCACTAAATGCTGTCTAGCCATCCATCACAAGACATTCAGGGCATCCATTATGATAGGATTCATTTGAGCAATCTATGTTCATTATTAGTCTTCCCTTACTGCAGGCTAAAGTAACCCTGGCTTGGATTTTCTGCTGTATCTGCTTGCTTGCTTGCTTCTTAGTGCTTTCCAGGGTGTTGCCGTGCTTCATATCTTCTGGCCTGTGCCATTCGTCCTGGAAAATGTTTATTGGGGGTTAATATGCAGGAAATCACTGTTGTATTCTCAGCTTCTGAAAACATGCTTTGGAATATAGCTCATCCCTTCACCAGGCTGAAGGGGTTAAATACATAAATCTTGTTCTGCTTGCTCTCCTGCCACCAAAAAAAGGAATTTGGATCCGTAAAAGAACAGGCACAGGCTGTGGTTTTTCAACCTTGTGCTTTTTAGTGTTAAGCTAAACAAATTCCACCTGGTTTCCCCACTGACCATCCAGACGCTGCTGGGTGAGCACTGTGTACAGCTCTTGGATGCATTTGTGCACCCTTGCAGGTTACCTGTTCTTCAAGGTTGATCCCTTTTTTTCCCCTCAGATACAGCAGGAGATTTCATGAGGTTAAAACACATCTGTGCCCAGCCAGTGCACTGTGGAGGGACAAGGTGCAGGAAGCCTCTATTTCCAGCCCAGGTATTGTTACAAAGGACGGGACAACACAAATAAGTGATGGCACTCCAAGAAGGTGACAAGGAGATGAGCTGACCTTAGGCAAGCACATGGGACCCCTTTGAGTCAGGGACACCAAATCCTGGCCATTGACTGGGATCCCCAGTTGAACCCTAGGAGTAACAGAGAACGAATATGCCATCATTCTGTCCTGGGTCTGCTACCAAGCCCCGCTTGCTTCCTCCACAGCAAGGAAGACACATTTGCCCAGCACCTCTCAAACCTGCCAAAGTGAAATGGCTCTGGGAGCCTCTGCTCTAACTGCATTCCCCCTTCCGGTACACAACAGCTCTAATTCATGCTGCTAAGCAGTTACAGCAAGGGATGGACAAGCCCACACTATCTCCAATTTGTTAGGAAAAGCCTTTGGATTTTTTTTTTTTTTTTCTTAAAGCAGGGTGGAATAGCCAAAGGCCAGTACATTCTGTTGTATTCAGGGTTAAATGACTCCAGCACTGGTTTGATTTAGCTACTGACAACTGACTTACAGATGTGGCCAAATGTCAATAAGCAGCAACCTTTTTATGGGGCATTTGAATTCTTTGTATGGGGAGAACTTGGCAAAAAATTCTTGATAACCAGTGATTCCAAGTATTTCAATAACTATGTGATTTCTTTTGGTTATTGAGAGCTAGGTTGTCCCCTCCCTGCAATGCAGAATCAGTGCTGTGGCATATTTTTCCGCCCAGGAGCAGAAAGAACATTAAGTCCCTTTGCCTTCATCACGCTGAAAGCAACTGCATTTTACGTTTTAGAGAAGAGGTGCAAACTGCACAACAGAACTGAAAGCGAAGGAGCTGGGAATAAAAGGCAAATACCTCTAAGGAAAAAAGGCAGAGGGAATACACAGAGAACTTCTGCTTGCCTGCTCTGATGCTCCTCTCCCCAGCTTGGATTTTTCTAGTCACAGCACACTGTGCACGCTCACACTGCTTTCCTCACTGACAATTTCATTCAGGCCATCAAATTAGCCAGGAGAGGCAGCGTGGATAAGTGAATAGCAACCAGACTGCTTGGTAAGTCTTTGCTTTGCCACAAACTCACTGCTTATCTCCTATCTTGCTTCATTTCCCATCTTTGTCATCTTTGTTTCTGGGATTCTGCCTAGGGTCCAGATGCTTGTTTAGGCATCTGTAATTCACATCCTTAAGGCTGCCACCACAAGGTGCAGTTTTTCACGCAACATAGCTGTGCGTCTGGACATGCTGCTGTTCAGGTCAGCGCTGTCCCCAGCCACCACCCTTGCACACCAAGTGTTCACAGGGAACTTTAGAGGTCATCCAGTCCATCCTCCCACCCCTGCCAAGCTGGTCTTTAATATCTTGTACTGTGTATGTGCAGAGTGTAATGTAGGGGAAAGCTGGTCTGGACTGGACCCAATGGATGCTCCTCCCTACAAGTGGTAAACAATAATAACGAGAGTACAATCCACATGCCAGGGTTAAAAAAACCCAAAGAGAATATTTGATTTCTGTTACTGTTGTCGGTCAAGTTGTGGATTTAGGCAGTCTGAACGTCATGGTTGTGAAAGCCAATAATGAGCACAGCAGCTACCCCTTTTCAGCTACTGCAACTTCACTCTCTTAAAAGGGAAAAAAAAAATTAAATAAAGAAGAAAGATTGTAGCTTGACTATGACACAGCATTTAGCAGTTTTCTTTCCCTTTTCAGTTGATTAAGTGTCCTCCTCTATTAAAATACTCTTGATAAGACAGTGAGAGCTATTAGCAACTCATGAGAATCTCTGGTTGGTAAATAGAATTACAACTCTCAGAAGAAATACTGCAGATATCAGCGAGTAAATGGCATGGCAGTAGAAGTAGGTTAAAATACTATGTTATTTTAGTAGGTGAATTCCTAGAAGACAATCAGGGAAGCTGTCACAACCTGATTGAGGTCATCACTGAGTGATACCTGCAGAAAGACAGTAATATATCACCTGTACAGCTGTAAAATCTGCAAACAGCTTTCTTGCATTTAATGTGCTCTGACCTGAGCTCCAGCAATGCCCTGTTTAGGGTAGGCAGAGTGTGCCCTCTGTGTGACTGGAGTCCGAGCTTGGAAAGGTCCCCCTTGTCTTCCATGGATGACAAGCCACATTCAAAAGGCACTAAGCTCACGTTAATCTGCCCTTATTCTAGCGCCTGCTCCCTTGCATACTAAAATCCTCCTTTGGCTGGTTCAGTTGGCGATGAGAGCACATCTTCCAGATGACAGTATCTGTAGCACACACACAGCCCCCTCCACCTCGAGAATGCTGAAATCAACCCAAGTGCCAGAGCTGCTCCTTAAAATATTAAATACACAAATATTTTACAAATAGTATTTTAGCTGTGAAGAATAATCTGGTAGTGCCTGGGAGAGGCAGACAATTTACATCCTCCCTTTCCATATGATCTGTTTTGCTTCCAGATGCCAAATAAATTATTAATCAAGTCTGAAAAATACACTGGAGCTTTCCTTCCTGAGAGGAAGGGTGATGCTGATCACCAGATGGATTTGGCGTGTAAGTCACATTGCCACTAAATAGCTGATCAACAGCTTTTACCACCATTTTATTGTGTTCCGAGTTTACCTGTCTAACTTGGAATATGTTGCAGGTGTGCGCTAATTCCTCCTTTTTCAGTGCCACCACTGGTGATGTACATTTGCGCCAGCGTGGGTATAGCGACACATGTGGACACAATCTACAGGGCAGATGGCGGAACTGCACAGCATGCTGGTGGAGCATTAGAAAGCATAGGAGAAAAATCCTGTGGATCTTTGTGTTTTGGGCTGGGGTTTTTTCCATCTGAGCTGTGATTAATGGCTGCGTCAGACATCACAACCAAAGGAGGCAGTTTGTGAACACCCCTGCATTGACTTCAGGACAAAGTGGTAGAGAAAAGGAGAAATTTCTGGTATTTTCATGACTTTTTCCCAGCTTACTTTTGCAGTGTCACAGGCATTTGATCAATGTATTTATTTCTTAGCATAAAGCAGAGATCACAGAATAGGAGACAACACAGAATAGGCACATCAGTTGGACTGTTAGTGTATGCCCTAAGTTAGTGGAGGGCTCTCATTTTCAAAAGAAGTGGACTCCAAGAGCCTCGCCATATAAGCACATCCACCAGGAAAGGATGAAGACACTGTGTTACCACTGACAGTGGTCAACCACTGGTCAACCGAGTGATCTTGTAAGAGTTTCTCCTAACACAAAGACAATTCACATGCCTTGCTTTCCAGCTAGAGGCTGACACAGAAAAAAAGGTCATTGTGTCTCAGGCACTATTGTTTTTTGGGCCGTATCTTGTGCCCTAACGTTTCCATTCAAAGCCTGACTGAGCCATAGCTGTGGAGTTGGGTGCTCATGTCTCCATGATCCTGGTCTCTATCCAGTAAGCGCAGGCCTTTAAAGCACAGCTGAGGGAACTGATGATAAATATTGCTAAACAGAAACTGGCCTTTGGTGGTCTCCAGAAACACGACCCTAGAGTTCCTCTGCTGCTAGTCCGCCATCAAAGGGAGCAAAGGCTACGACAGTTGTGCACAGGTCACTCTTCTGTGGTACAGAGAAGGAGAGAGGAAGAAGTCAAGTGCTTTCCCTGCTGATTCTGCTGCTGCTTTATTTTGAAACACATTTAGATTAAGCTTTTAAGTGTCCAATTCTACCCTGAGTATTCTATATCAATAGAAATACATTACTGCAACCAGAACGCACGCAAGACAACCCACAAATACATTCACACACAACATGTCTTGAGTTGCATAATACTATTTCTTCACTCTGGCCTGGCCAGAAGGCAAAGATTTTGGAATATTGCCAGAATAGGAGGCGATGCATGCTGAAGAGGCCTCACGTTGGGCACCAAAAAGCACTGCCGTGGTTTAATACTAGCCAGAAACTAGGACCATGCAGCCATTCACTCACTTCCCACCCACCTCTACCCCCAGTAGGACAGGGAGAAGAGGGAGGAAAAGGAGGAAAAAAACCTCTCATGTGTTTACATGAAGACAGTTTAACAGAACAGTAACAGAAGAGAAAAACAATAATAATGATAAAAGAATATACAAAATAAAGTGGTGCAATGCAATTGCTCTCACCACCCAATGATTGATTGCCCAGCCCTGTCCCCAGCTCCCAGTATGTCAGAATCACCTCTTGGCACCCTGCTTAGTGATGATAAACCAGGTTCAGCTGCTATGATCCAGAGCCAGTGAGCATCCTTGGTACATACCTTGCTGCCAACCCATCCTCTGTTAATCCAAGGGTTCACATGTATGTGTGTATTCGTAGTGCCTCATTTCCTAATGAAGTGAGTCATTAGGAATTCAGCCAGATGAAATCCCAGCAAAACAGTACCAATTAATTTTCTTGCCCCTTTTTCCAATCGGAGCACAGTATAGCGCCTCTTTCTTCAGTGCGACCATCACCTCACTGTGTTAGGTACTGTATAAAAGCAAGTACAAAAAGTGTCTGTCTCAAACAAATAACAACCTATGTATAAATTAAAAGGCAGCACATAGTAGAGTGAAACGGCAATATTAGGCTGTCAGGAAGGGGTCTTGGTGCACAGCTGCCTGCTCATTGTTAAGATTTCTGTGGGTGTAACAGCAAAAGAGACATTTATACAATTCATTGATTACAGCATAAATATAAATAGTTGGTGATGATGAAAGAACCCCCGAGACCTTGTAAACTAAATGACACTGAAAAAGACCCTCCATGAAGACCATAAACTGGCAAAAGCTTATGCCGTATATTCTGCTCCCTTTCTTTAAACAGAAAAATATCTTCCTAATTAATGACTGATGGTATTAATATAATGAAAGACTTTTATATCTTCAAACTCAGTTCTGCCCAGAAGGCTTTGATAGATAGGAGTATATATCCAGACCAACACATACCTTTACAGTGAGTGAAGACACCAAATCTCTCTCTTGTATAAAAGTGTCTGCTGGTTTGATCATTACTCCCAGGAAGCAGCCAAGCAGTTAGTCAGTTCCTAGCAATGGAACAAATACTAGAAACAAGGCAACATAAATCACTAGAAGACAAATGAAAATGGAATGTTTGGGTTTTCCCTTTATCTTTCTCTTCTTTTTTCTTTCACACACTTTATTTCAGGGAAGTGAGAAAGAGAAGATTTCATCAGCCAAACAGAAGACATCTCTGGTGCTTCCAAAGACACCGTGGGTCACAGCAGCTGGTGGGCCACCCCCTTCAGATTGTGCAAGGGGAGCTCAGCACAGAGAAGGCTCTTCATCCTATATTCATGTCTGCTGTACCCCGTGTTTGCTATGGGCATATTATCATGTTCTGTATAATCCCCAATGATCTTTCAAGAGGTACTGTCCTTTTTCATAGAAGACATAAAGGACATCCATTTTTCATGTGATCAGAAGCACAAAAACATAATTCAAAATGGATCATGAGATGCCTATTTGTGAAATTAATGCTAGCATGTCTTTCAAATTTTTGTTTGTTTAGGTGATTAATTTGCCTATATTACCTAGTCTACAGGTAGGATAAACAATGGGTTCTCTCTCTTGCAATATTATTTTCTGATCATGATATTTTCTAAGAAGTCTATAGGTCAGCACATATGACATATAAATGTGCTTCTAGAGACAGAGAGATGGAGCAACTTCCTGAACAGAAACTTCTTGGCCATTCCTATTTCCTGGAATATGATACTCTAAAAAGTTGATCCTTGAACCTTATTGAGAATGCTAAAAAAAAAAAAAAAAAAAAAGACAAATTCAAGTTTTTAGGCATCTCAAAGGCCATGGAAGTGAGTCTCAAGAGCAGGACTTGATGCAAGCTTGAAGATGCTCTGGTTATGTGCTGACCTTGCTGACAAACAAGCAAGGTTAAAGTTGCAAGGTGCAAGACTGGCATTTTGTTATGATGACTTTTATTTGGTATGGTATAAACAATTCTGGGAAATATTCTGATAAATAGCAGCACAATAGTTAGCAAATACTTCCTATACCTTCTCACACAAACAAAGAATAGCAGTCGTGTAGAAGCTGCAAAGAAAATACGTGGCAGTATTTTTCAGAACAGCTGGTTTTGGAAGAATTTAACTACAAATGCAGTACACAGGCATGAATTCAGTAGGATGACTTAGGGGGTCTTAAACCTCACCTGTTACCCTCCTCTTCCCTCTCTCCATTAGCACTGCTTGCCTGCATGAGCTTGCTCTGGACCAGGGCCCATGGGCAGCCCTCGTCCCTTGCAGTGGCTCTCAGTGCACACGATAAATGGGCTTTGGCCCACTGAAGCAAAGGAAAAACCCTCAATTCAAGGTGATTTGGACTGAGTCCCTTGACTGTCTTTGCAACAGAATTCTCCCTGAAAGGGGTCACAAAGAAATGTTATCTGTCATTGCCTCTCTGCTCTTATCTCCCTGTTGAACCAAATTCCAATAATGCATAGACACACACCCTTGGAAGCCACCATACGCAAGTTTTACAGGGAAATGCAGTCCTGTGTGGTCCACAGACTTGCCTACTTGCCTACAGGTTTTGAGCAGAATTGATTCAGATCTAAACTGAAGGCTCTCCCTGTGCCTATTAATCACCTTTCCTCACGCAGCGTTTTTGCAGCTGCCACCACATACACTCCTTGGGCACTGATCCAGCGTTTTGCACCTCCCAGAGCTGCACCATAATCACTAGCGCTGATTTTTCATCCTAGGTAGTAGGACAATCTTCTAGGGCAGCTATAAATGATAACTAACTTACGTAATTATTGTGACACTTCACTGCACTCTCAGTCAGTTGACTACTGATTTAGATCATAATGATACTTTAGTAATATTCAGATCAGTCAACTTTCTGCCCAAGATATTGTTTATATCTCTTCATAGACAATAAAACCAGAAGAAGCCACTCTGATCATCTATTCTGACCCTTGCAGAAGGCTCTGGGTCAAGACCTGAGCCTCGAAAGAACTACACCATCTTGTACAAAACCACCCTGTGTTTGCAGTGATGGGTAACTTAACTGCAAGCCTTGGGAAGCCGCTCCAGTGTTACTCAGGAGAATGGTTAAGATCAGATGGTTTTCTGTGAAAAAAATCCTTTTGAATTTGTAATTACTATGTAATTTGAAACATCTGTAAAAAGAAAGATAAAAAGGAAGCACTCACATGCATGGGGAGTAGCGTATAAAGAATGCAGGTTTCCTTTTATATCCCTATTACTGTGTTTGATCCTCTCCAGCTTCTATAATTGCCCTCTGTGCAAATCTTCAGCACAATACAACATTTTTTAAGTCAGTGCAGACTAAAATTGTATTGTAATACAGTGGCTGCTTTGTCTCCAGTAGATCTTTAGTAAATTTGTGGTCAGCAGCAGCGCTATTTGGTAAATAATATAAACCCATGACAGGTTTGCTCAAAGCAGGAAAAGCCTCAGGGGGACTGAGGTGTAAGAAACAGCTCTGAATGAGCAATTCCAATGGAGGAGGCATTTAAATAATTAACTTCCTTTTGATAGGATTTTCCTGCTGTAGTGGCAGAAAGGATAAACAATTAACAACTGAGACGCTTTTTTTTGCCTGAGCTGTCCCTGACTGTATGAAATAATGAGCTTTACTCCAGGAGGGCAACAGCACACAGACTATCCTCATAGCTGAAGAAGACCTTCCTTTACAAAGGAGGAGGAAAGGGAAGGTAAAGGGGCTGTAGGCTCCATGGACGGGAGGCTGTGGGGTGCGTTGGGCTTCTTCCTAAGGCTTACTATTTCTCCTTGGTGCTGAGGCAGAAGTGGCAGTGAAGTGTGAGGCTGAGCCCAGCGGGACTGCTGCAGGCAGAGGGAACCCATGCAGGGAGGTACTGCCACCGAGGATGGGGGGACGCCACAGCACCTTCACCACCTGTGAGCTGACCCCTGCCCCTGCCAGCCGTCACGCTCAGCCTCTGCTGGACTGCTTCCAGACCATCCTGGGACAATTGATGTCTTCCAGGAACGGGGCTGGGGTAGGAGCTGGAGATCTTTCAGACAGAACAATAAAATAAATGGAAATGAAAAGGTGGGGAGAGGTAGGTGGATGGTTCAGCTGCAATGTGAACATGCTTCACAAAACTTACCCAGTGCGACTGACAATAGCAGGCGACAGCAGCAGCCTCCAGTGCTGGCCTGCCTACCTAGTCGGTCGCGATGCACATGGGAGTTAGTCACACGTCTGCTGCAGAAGGCCACGTACTTAGACAGTGTTCACTTATCCAAATATGACATATCCATCCCCCTTAAATACAAATTGTGTGAAACTGTAGGATATCATCCAAAAATAGGATAAGCCCAAAACCTGTCTTTTGAATTGTCTTCTGCTTGATTTGAAACTGGGGGAGGAGCAGTAGGCTGTGCAGCAAATGCCTTTTGCTGCAGAGACCTGCAGAAAAACCATTCCTTGCCCCATTTATACAAATCAAACCACATGACAATACCCAGCTTTTTCTCCTAACATTGTTAATTAAGAAACTCTTTTCACCATTCACTGGGTACCACTTCAAAAAATAATCCTTATCTCTTATAAATGCCAAGCTGAGGACTATTAATATCTTCAGTTTACTGTTGCTACCTAACTCAATTTCATCCTTATCATTTGCTTTTGGGGATTTGCTTCAAAAAAATCAGGAAAAAACCAAAGTATATTAAGGCATATTGTTGGGAATAAGGCTAACAAAACATAATAAAAAGTATTGATGAGAAAGGCAGACCACATACGTGTTTGCAGTCAAATGCCTAGCAGTATGTAACTGAATGGTAGTCCTGGTTTCTTTAATACTGCATTTACAGCAGTCATTACAGAAAAGCAAACACATGTACACATGCAAAAACATACACAACACACACACACACACACTACAAAATCACCCTCTGAAAATCAGCCCAGTCTGAAGGAACTGGAGCTAAAGGAACAGGGGCAGTCCAAGCGAAGAGAAACCGTACGGACTGACTGAGCTTGCCAAATCTTGATGGTGCTTTTTTGGCCATAAGTCTTCGCTCTCTGTCTGACTATGACAGGATACTTTTTCAACAGAGTTTACAATTTCTTTCACAACTTCAAAAAGGATATTCTGGGCAAAAATGGACAGGTCTCTACCTTGTTTTCTGTGAAATCTGGAAGACTGTAAATCTGGAATGGGAAAGTATTTTTGGGCCTCTTCCAGGAGAGAGACATATTTAGCTCAGCCCTGCCCAAGAGACCTTTATATGGTTATGACTGAATCCTTCCCCAAAGAGGAAGGGAAGAAGCAGGACCAGAGTCTAAAGACACAGAAAGGGCGGCACATGTGGCTGTGAGCAAGGAAGGGATGACGGGTGGCTCAGGTCTGGAGAGGAGGGAGAAGGCAGGGAGAGAAGGTAGGTCTCCATGCCAGGGAGGAGAGATGGAGGAAAGGGAGGAGACGGAGGTGTCAGGTGGGATCCCAGGATGTGACACAGCCCCTTTTGCACAACAAAGAAGAGAGTGGAGTTCAGCAGTCAGTGAACAGCCAAAACACGGCATTTTGTGGTACAGGGACTGGTGGCCCAGTGGACAGGGTAGGACAGGCTGCAGAGTTTCACTGCCATGGATGGTGCAGCTGAACCCACACAGAATTGTGAGGGTGCTCACAAAGCCCAATCTTGCAGAATGGCCTGGTTAAAACCAGCTGTTAAGATAGAACGGTGAGTGCATACAGCACGTGGGAGCAGAATACCCCAAACTGCCTTCACTTCCCCAAAACTGAGCATGTTAAAGAAGACAGTGACAACTAGCTGGATTGAACAGTGACCAGAGAATTACAGAGAGACTTCTAGACAATGGAGTCAGCTTAAGAAGGCTTATGAGTGAAGTATAAAAATTTGGAACTACAGGGAGAGCCCTTGGAGCGGGAATGGCAGCAGTCAAAAGTTGGTGTGACAGTACCAGAAGTACCACCAGCATCCCAACATCTGCTGAGGTTGGGCAGAACAGCCACCCTGTTGGACACCATCCAACTAGCTGGCATCCAGCTAGTGTTGTTGTCAACATGTGTTCACAAAGGGAAAGTCCTGTTTAACTAATTTGATATCCTTCTATGATAAGGTCACCTGTGGATGAAGGGAAGGTGGTGGATGTAGTTTTTCTGGATTTTAGTAAGGTTTTTGATACTGTCCCTCACAGCATCCTTCTGCACAAGTTGTCCAACTGTGGGATGAGTGGGTTCACAGTACACGGGTGAAGAACTGGCTGAAGAGCAGAGGTCAAAGGGTTGTAGTGACTGGGGCTACATCTGGCTGGTGACCAGTTACCAGCAGTGTTCCTCAGGATTCAATTCAAGGGCCAGTTCTGTTCAATACATTTTTCAATGGTCTGGATGCAGGAGTTGAATGCACCATTAGCAAGTTTGCTGATGATACAAAACTGGGAGGTGCTGTTGATGCTCTTTGAAGGACAAGATGTCTTGCAGGGGGCTCTAGATAGATTGGAGCACTGAGCTATGATTAATGGGATGAAATTTAATGAGTTGAAATGCTGGATTCTGCACCTAGGACTGGGCATGAGTATAAATTGGGAGAGGAGTGGCTGGAGAGCAGCCCTGCAGAAAGGGATCTGGGGGAGCTGGTCGACAGCAGCTCAAGAGGAGCCAGCAGTGTGCCCTGGCAGCCAAGAGGGCAATCCACATCCTGAGGTGTATCAAACACGATATAACCAGCCAGTCAAAGGAGGTGATCATCCTGCTGTATTCAGAATTGGTGCAGCCTTACCTTGAGCACTGAGTGCAGTTCTGGGCCCCACCATTTAAGAAGGATGTGGAGGTCCTTGAATGCTTCCAGAGGAGGGCAACAATACTGGTGAAAGGGCCAGAAGGAATGTCCTATGAGGAGTGGCTAAGGACTTTGAGCTTGTCTAGTTTGGAGAAAAGAAGGCTGAGGGGGGACCTCATTGCTCTCCACAGCTTCCTGAGGAGGGGAAGTGGAGAGGGAGGTGCTGATCCCTTCTCCCTGGTATCCAGTGGCAGGATGTGTGAGAATGGTTCAAAGCTGTGCTGGGGAAGGTTTAGACTGGACATTAGGAAGCATTTCTTTACTGAGAAGGTGGTCAAACACTGGAACAGGCTTCCTAGAGAGGTGGTCAATGCCCCAAACCTGTCAGTGTTTAAGAGGCATTTGGACAATGCCCTTAACAACATGCTTTAACTTGGTCAGCCCTGAACTGGTCAAGCAGTTGGACTAGATGATTGTTGTTGGTCCCTTCCAACTGAAATAGTCTATTCTATTCTAGTGGGGTAATGGCATGGGGTGCTGCAGTGGAGATGTACCCCTGGGGTGCCTGTGTGTCAGCCTGGGGGGCCTTTGTCACTGGTGTGTGCCTGGGGTGCACCCACATCTCACAGGAGGGGTGTGCAAGTAGGGGAGCCCCCATTGCCAAGAGAGGGGTGAGTGCCGGTGGCCCACGTGGCCTCTGAGGAGGTGGTGTGCATGTAACTGCGCACACTATGGGATTAGAGCTTTGAGGGATTAGTTATGAAAGCTATTTTGAAATTTCTAGGTGTTTATTAACATTTCATAGGCATCTAGTGCTGTGGTTTGTCTGTCTTATTACTGATATTGATCCTGCATGTACAGTTCACTGATTGCCAGTTAATTATACGTCATTAAAAAATCTAAAAATTGCTTTGATCCTGATTTGCTTTAAACCACGTGAGCTGAGCAGCTTTTCCCCTGTGACAGAGGATAGAGGAGCTCTTACAAAAAACAGAGAGGGTGCAAGCTGCCCCAGTGCTCATGCAGGACTCAGCAGGGGCAGCAATGCTGAGCTCCTTGAGCCACAAGCAGTCCAAGAGCAGCACGAGGGCAGGTCCCAGCCGGGGGGAATGTCACACGGCTTGGGGTGAGGCTGCGAGAGGGAGACAGCCATCATGGCTTGACGGGGCTGGCTGGGACAGACCACGCGCCCGCAGCTCCCTCCCAGGAACCACTCTGGGAGTCCCCGTGGAGGATAATAGCGTGGACCTTGCAGCTCTTGCACGTGTGCAGAAATTTGTGCCTCAGACCTGCAGCTTGCAATGTGCTTTTGATCTGCACTGGGGTGCCCGGGGAAAACATTTCTTTCACTGTGCGCCCCGTGCTGTACTCTAGTGAAGACAAATATTGCAGCTCCCCTGGTCCAGGTGGGCTCTGCTCCTCATCCTGTGGTGGGATGAAGTGGGTGAGAAGACACTTGCTTTGCATTCACATCCATGATCCAGATGGTGGTCTATTCAGATCAGCCAGGGAATTTTATCTCCTCCTTGGGCCACATGCAGCCCTCTAGTCCGGATTGCAACCCTGGTAAGGCTAATTACCTTCTCATGAAGGAAGAGGCACCTGTAATGTGCTCAAACTGGCTTCGTGGTAGGTTTTAGTCAGAACATGAAGGAAGCTTGCAGGCACGCACTGAAGCATGCAGCGCTTCAATGAAATAAAAAGATGGGTGCCGTTCCAGGAGTTGTGCTTGCAGCCCCCTTTGCAGACATTTGTCACGTCGCCAGACAAGTTGTCTCCTTTCTTTGGCTGAAATGAGTGAACGTGATGAGCAATCCTGCCCACACTGTTCCTGAGAGAAGCGTTTCAGTAAACTCTACCCAGTGCTGACAAGACACAACCGAAGAGCCCGCTGTGAGAGCTGGCGCTGCTTCTCCTGTGCACCTTCTGCGGCAGCTGCAGGGATTGTTATGAAGTGAGCAACTGTTAAAGGAGAAGCCACTGCCTGACCATCACACACTATTCATGGTGTCACCACACACACTTACTCCTGGGCGTGCTCTCTCCTTCTTCAGGCTCGACCCTAGGTTTCCCACAGCAGAGTCTCAGGCACCAGATTTTATAAAATAATTAATTTAATTGAAAGTTACAGCAGCTGGGCTGGGTGCCTCCAAAGAGAGGGACCCCGAACAAAGAAATCCCTGGGCAATTATATTCTTGTGATCTTTACATCCGCCCCTCATGCGCTTTTCACACACTGTCTGCGTGTGTTTTAGTTCAATGGTGATTTTTGGTCTGGGGTCTTCTAATATCTTACTAGATTCTTTTTCTGTGTCAGGTAGGCAGCTCTTATCTTGTTGATTTGCAGTTTCAGCTAAGGGTTGGAGCCTCCTTATCTTCTGATTTACACTCCTTGTGCACCTGCACTTGCTGGCAGAACATGGAGAACTGAAGAGTCCCAGACTTAGGAGAAACACTACCAAAACATTAGTGTGATATCAACAGCTTTCCCATACTGAAGGATCAAACACAGCACTGTACCAGCTGCTAGGAAAATTACTAAGAAAAATAACTCTATTGCAGCTTACAGGCTTCAGCAAATCTAGTTACTCGTGCTAAATAAAGCTAAGCAAACAGCACAAATCACACCATATTATAATCCTAAGTAATTTATTCTAATGAAAACTTACTTATATATGCTGAACAACTAATATCCCTCAACAGTCAGAAACACACTTCCCCCTGGTTTCTGCAGGTTCCCCGAGTGCTCAGGCTAGAGCACTGTGCAGCTGGCAAACAAGGTACCGCTGGCCGTAGGGTCCTCGTGCGCTGCTCTGACAGCAAGGGCGCAGACAGCTGAACGGCAGAGCAGCCACCAACAGCTCTTCGAAAACCGGCAGTGCCTGGGAGGGAAAACTCAAAGGGGTTTGTGTCTGTCGAGTGTTTTCTGCCCATTTCATTCTAGTCTATCACAGCTTGGAAGGCAACGTCTGTGCTTTGGTTTGCAACTCATGAAGGACTGGTTTAACTTTTCCCTTGGACAAACCTCTGGTCAGGGCGAAACGGCTGGGCTACGCCACATTACAGTGGACCTGGGTTGGTGCGCCATCTCCACAGCCTCGTAACTCACACTTCACCTTGCTCTTGTCCTACAGCTTTATTTCTGCCAAGCACTTACATGCAGATTACAAGCTGACATTTATAAGCCTACAAGTTAAACACATGCTTATGTGTCTTTGAATGCAAACACTGACCTGAACCAGTGCTCCCATTAGAAAGGACAGGAGTATCCAAAGCATCCCACGCAGACCAAGAGTTGAGGAAGGGAGAGAGAGAGACAGACAAAAGCCCAAGAACAGTCACACACAGAAGGGCATAATGGAAATATTTCTGACAGTTGGATAATGAATAGCTAAGCCTTTGGAAAAAAACATTTTTACAAGTTGGATGGTGAAAATGGCCTCAGCAGTATTTTCCACTCAGATAAATCAGTCAGTGCCTGGGGCTGAGTAGCAGTTATGCTCACTTCTCGCCACGCCAAGGGAAATGGAATAAGGAGGATAGCCGGCTCACTGGGTGAGGGGCAGGGGAGCGGACCAGGTTATGGAGAGCTGAGACAAGGTGAACATCACTTGTTATAGACAGACTTTGAAAAGTAAATCGTAAATGATCGGGGGAGAAATAAAAGCAAGATGTAGCTCCTGCAGGTTGGTGCTCCTGTCCACAAATGTGGCTTAGCTTCTGCAAACCTGATGCCTGCAGTGTTGAACAGACACTTGTACATAGTGACGATTACATGGAGACAGAGAAGGCTCTTGGGCAGCTATCATCTATCACACACTTCAGACAGAGCAGGGGAAACAAAGAAACTATTAGTTAAGCCATAAGGACTTTTTCTGCTAAGACAGTTCCATCTCAGTGGTAATGACTATGGCAATTATGTAAAAAGGTTTGTTTGCAAACAGCAAAACCTGCAGGGTAGATCACCAGTAGCCCTGACTAAATGGAGTTAATCCCTCAAGGGAGATGCTAGGGGCTCTCCTGTAGCTCCCCGGTCCCCTGCAGTGTGGGAATACTGCCATGGACACACAGGGCTCAGTGTGGTGTTGGGACCACTGAGGTCGTACACCCATGGGTTTTATGGGATCAACAGTTGATATTCACAAAGCAGGAGTGGGTGTCTGTGTCTGGTCTGGCCTCCATACAGCCAGTAGAGAGAAACAGGGGCCACAGGGATACAATTTGTCCTGTCCGTACCTTTCAGAAAGGGTAAAATGAGGCCCTATGCTCTCCAATTTCCTTCATCAGGTAACAACCTCAATGAGCGGCAAAGGGAGCCCGAGTTGCAGTCGCTTGCCCTGTAGACATATAGGCTTAGGGAAAATTAACCCTTTCCTCCTGTCTTGCCTTCCTTTTGAGCTGTGAGAGGGAGCAGGACTCAACGCAGCTGTCTGTATGTCACCTTGTACAAGATGCTATGAAGAAGCATCTACGGAAACCTCCTGACACCTAGACAGGCAAGACGAAGAGGAGGAGCAGTGCTGGGACCTGCCCAAAGAGCGAGCCTGTGGTAGACAGCACTAGGAGTTTCAGGTCAGTGCCTTCTTGATCAGATCCTGTACTCTACCCCATAATGGACATATGGCTCTCAGGCCTTTTCCCACACTTTGGCAGGTATGGACAAGGCATGCAATGTTGCAGGTACCTTCCTGGTCGCAAACACATGAAGCCTGGAACTCCAAGATACTTCCACCTGGGACTGCAGGGTGCAACCCTGTCCTAAAGCTTCCTTCATTGGAGGGGATGAAGAATTCAGCTTTAATACCAGTAACTGCAAATAGACTAAAATTAGGCCTTGCACTTATAAAATTATCTGAATAAATACCATTTACTAGAGAGCACAAGCTCTCTACTGGAGTACTGCCACAACAAATTTGGAAGAGCTCTGCCCATCTCCTGCCTGACGCCTTCCCAGAAGCAACAAAAGCCCAGCTCAGCTAGACACCAAGCACAAGCTGCTGCTGCCCTGTCCATCCCTGGGGAGTGACAAGCAGGGCCACCTCAGACACAATCTTCCTCTGAAAAAAGTGTATTTATTTAAATATTATACATTCGGGATGTGATTCAGTTGTCTATGCCTAGGCATCTGATGTTATTTTAGGCTTCTGAACAGAAATATCTTTTGAGGTCCCATACATAAAAGGAAACAGAGGAGCCATGCACACCATGCATTGCATGTTCATGTCCGTCCACCTGGGTCATACAAGACAGCTGCAGCATCTCCATCTTGAGCCAACACCTGCAGCTGTGCCTGTTCCTCCTTATGGGTAGTCATCTGAAAATCCCTGAGGACAGGGAGGAGGAGTGAGGGGGAAGAGGGAGATAATAATAGTTGAATAATTTATTCAATGAGATTCATGGAATTTGGAGACTAATACATTCTATGAATAATATTTTCATTATTTTCCCAACTCCAGCTCTAACAGAAGATATGAATAATGATTGAAGCAAACACTTGAATTATATGACAATGCCATTAAACTTTGGAAGCATATATTACATGAAGTGAGGGGACTCTAGTTCTGCCCGTCACCAGTTTGATGTAGATGTTCTCAAAAATGGTGAAATATGTATTTGACACTTTGGCCTTTCCTCACAGAAAGTTTGCACTCAGATTACCTGACAATAAGAATGAATCAATAACTCACATGCTGTTTCTCTCCCAGAAAATTGCTAACAATTGCTTTCTTTCAGCACTTCAGAAATTACATTCCTAGACATGACAGACCTCTCATCTTTACAGTGCCCTCTCGCCAGAGGGTGGCCTGTTCTTGTGTCTAGGGGGGAAACTCATTCCTCAAGGGCACTGCAACCTGCCGCTGCCCAGCGGTGGCACCTGCTGACAACCCCCGACGTTGTGGCAGCTCTGTCTGCAGCAGTTGCAGACGGATCACAGAGGGATGCCAGCAAGGCTCTTCCCATATATCATCCCTCCCAACATGTCCTCGCCATTGGAGGTGCCTGCTGAATGTGGTCTCTAGACACAAGGGCAAAAGGAGCATTAACTGGTCCCTGTGAAATCTGGCCATGAAATCCAAGCTGCAGTCAGATGGGCTTCTGTAGGGTTTCTGCTGCTGTTCCCCGACCCTCGATGGGCAGAGCTGCTGACTTTAGCACACGGTAGCTAAGGGTCCATTTCCAGCCTGCGTGCAGAAGTACTTCCTAATAAAATCAGAACAATCTAAGACTTTATTACTTGGGTAGATTTTAGCCCTAAATCAATTATGATGTCCTCTTATCTTTGGCTTTGTTGGGGAGCTGGAGAGTCAATGGAGATTTCCCATCCCATCTAAGAAGTTGGGGTTGAACAGTAACACGTCTGTCAAATTACCAGTCAGAGCAGATTTAATGACTCCAGACAACATGGGACTTAATGCATCTCCTGCTATACCGTGAATAAGGTTCATTTCTGAAACTAAAAGATAACATGAATTCCTGGTATCAGTTCACTGACATCAGATGCACAACACCCTTTGACATCAGTGGTGAAAGATCATGCTAAAGAAAAAGAAAAACAGCCAATAATTTCTACCCTCCAAAATTCATAATCTAACTGATAACTGAGCTTACTGCAAGGGACTAACTGTCGTTCATCAGCTAAATGTCGAATTCCATCAGTTCCTGGAGGGCTTCTATTCAGTCAAAAACGAACATGGTTCATACACATATTTAATTCTAACTTTGAAAGTAGAGAGGAATTTAACAGCACATTAGAGAGTGATGAATAAATTATAATGGCATTAATGAGGCTGGTGCTTATATCTAAAGGGAGAAGTCCCAGAGGGTTCAGGGAGCTCCGAAGTTACTAATAACTTATTAATTTTGGAGTTGATAGTAGATAACAAATTAAACATGCTAAATATGAGTATGCACTGTGATTTCTGCTGCAGAAGACTAAGTCTTTTGACATATTATATTATGAGGTATCATTTATAAGGCCAGAGAAGTAATTATTCTTTTTTATATGTCTTTAGGAAAGATTGCAGTTGGATAGCTGTATGCACTCCTAAGCACTTGACTACAGGAGGATACTGATAAACCAGAAGAAATTTGAGAGATTCCGGCTATGAGCAAAGAAAATGATTAAAAGGCTCTGATAAAAAGAGTAGGGAACAAATCCTCTTCAGGAAGATGGAAAGAACTAGATATGAACAGAAAAGAAAGCTGGTGGGAAATTATATGACACTCAGAAGAAAGAGAAGTGCAGAAACAAGTCAAATAAAAGTCACTGGAAAAAAGACTTCTTTACCAAATAAATGTGCAAAATTGCTGTCACCATCACTTCTTACATGAAATACAAAACACAAGGTGATGAGTCAGAACAAAGTTCCCAAAGAGCCAGGACATTTTAAGAATCCGTGTGTCTTAAATTTATTAAGTTGTACCCTGAGGCTTCCTGCCTTTACTTCTTGACTTAAGACCGTAACTGGCAAATATTTACCTAAGCAAGTATCTTTGTGTCCTTGAGGTTTTCAATTCAGTTCGGCAGATTTTGTGCACGTGAATGACCCGATTGATCTCCTCAGGTGTGACACAGCCACTTTGCACTTCACTGCCAGCATGCTGGCAAAGTCAGCCCTGTTTCAGCATCACTCCAGCACAACCATCCCAATGGCAATGTGATCACACTGAGTGGCAGAAGCGGGATAAATTGACACATATTGCCTATTTTCTGAGAGGCTGTTGCTGCAGAAAGACATATGTATAGAAAAGAGAGAATGGTGAAGGAGAAAGCGCATGGATGGTCACCAGCCTCCTACCTAATTGAAGTAAGAGGTAGTAACTAAAGTTAGAGGAAGCAGAGGCCAGGCTAGGCAGCACACTGTGAACTGCCATGCACAGCACACCGTCACAATATGTGGGTTAAAAATAATAATAAAAAAAAAAGCTGTAATCTGCCTTTATCCTTCTGAGCCCCTGAGTGTGCTGTAGGCCTTTTGACTTTAGCAAGGATTTGAGCCATCATAATAAAAAAAAAGGTCCTTGAAAAAGGAGCATGTGATATTTTACATTCACAAAAGGAATGTAACAGCTGAACAACAGGAATTGCCCCTTACAGAGCTCTTGGCGTGGTACTGGAGACTCTGTCCTCAACTGGTGAAGGTGATGGGATCTTTTTCAGTTAATACCTAATGGATGTATGGGAAAAAAACGAAAGCCCCAAAGTAGCTAAATGAGATGAATTTCTGGAAAGCTCTCTAATATTTGCCTTAAGTGAGGATTTTCTGGCACCTGAACGTGACAGTATAACTTGAAAGGAAGTGTAAGGGAGGATTGTGAAAGGTTCACAGTGACCTGAGTCTAAACCATATCCTCAGGAACATTTCCCATGAAAACCCAGCTCCTGGGTGGGGATGGGGGGAAACTGACTTTAGAGAACCTGCCCAATGCAGACAGCGCATGCACAGGGGACATTTGCCTGGTCACCCAGCCTGTTCCCAGCAGCTCACCTGAGTTTGTTTTCACCAACGACCCTTCTGCCCTTCATCTGACAATATTTCTGTTTGCGCTTTGGCCTTACATAACATGAAAAAAGTGGATGCACAGAAAAGAAACAATCAAAAGTTATCCACATCCCTAGATCATGGTCATGGCAATGGCAGGATGGTCTGCCTGAAAAGACTGACAGACAGTTCAGGGGCTGCATCGGACCAGTATGAAGGATATCACAGACTGGAAGGGACCCAAGGAGGTCTCTGCTCCAACCTCCTGCTCACAGCAGACTCAGCTCTGAGGTCAGACCAGGCTGCTCAGGGCTTCATCAAGTGGGGGCTTGAAAACCTCCAAAGACTGCACAACGTGCACATCTGTCTAACTGTCCTCATGGGGAAAATGTTTCTCCTTATATCCAAGCTGAACTTCTCCTGTTTCAGCTTCTCTTTTTTGCTTCTTACCCTCCCTCCCTGCATAACTGCGAAAAGCCCACCTCCATCTTCTTGAGGACCTCTCCACAGGCACTGGGGACTGCTCCTCTCCACAGGCACTGGGGACTGCTGTTAGGTGCCCCCAAAGCTGTCTCTGCTCCAGGCTGAACCAGCCCAGGTTCCTCATCATCTTGGAAGCCTTACCTGAACTCACTTATTTATCAAAGTCTTTTTTTTCTATTAGGGGGGACAAAACTCGATGCAGTATCTAGATGTGGTCTAACGAGTGCTGAATAGAGGGGAATAATGACTTCGCTTAGTCTCTATTCCTGCCCCTGTTCGTACATCCCAGGCTGCCATTGGCCATCATTATTGCCAAGACTTGCTGCTGGCCCATGTCCTGCTCACTGCCCACCACGACCTCCACAGAGCTGCTCCTTGGGCAGTCTCGAGCCTCTGTTTTTGCAAAGGGTCCTTCCGTCCAGTTGAAGAACTTTGTATTATTCATTGCTGAATTTCATGGTGTCCCTGTCAGCCCATTCCTCCATGTCCCTTGGGATGGCAGCCCTGCCCTTGAACATACCAAGTAGTGGCCCAATTTGATGGCATTGCAAACCTGATGACCAAGCAGTGTTGCTTCCTTTTAAACAGGTCCCTGGCACAGGTCCCAGAACAGACCACTATGGTGTTCCCCTTGTTGCCAATCTACAGGTAAAGACAAGTTATTCCCCATTGCCCACTAAACCCAACCAGCCATCCAGATTATAAACCATCTAACTTTTTCCCATCCCTACAGTAGCATCCCATCTTGGATATAAGAATACAATGGGAAAGACCCTCGAATGCCTTGCTAAAGTCAATCAAAATGACATCTACTGCTTCCCCCTCATCCTGACATGCAGTCATTTTATCATGGGAGGCAATCAAGACGGCCAGGCATGACTGACCCTTCATAAATCCATGCTGACTGTTACCAGTCACTTTCTTCTTCCTGTGCACAAAAATGTGCTCTGAGAATTCTCCCTCCGTGATCTTTCCAGGGATCAAAAAGAATCTGACTGACTTGTAGTTCCCTGGGTTGTCCTCTAGCCTTTTCTGAAGGTGGTGTTTTGAAGTTGTTTCAGAAGATAACAAGGAAGACCTTATTTAGGCCTCTAAAGCCAGACATAGGGTTGAAAATCATTTCCCAAACTATCATTAGTCATCATAACACCCAGGTATGTCTGTCTGATACCCATTCAACAATGCTTGAGAGCTTGTTCAGTTTTGACCACAACATTATGATACAGCAATTAATTCCATTTTATGTGGAAAAGCATTTTCTCTTCTGTCTCCATTGAGTGTTGTGAGAGAAGATGAAGGTGTTTCGCATACCACAATGTAGAGCTTCCTGTGTAAAATCTAATAACCTGGGAAAGTGTAACAAAGAAATGTTTGTCTGTTTGAGGCAGGTCCATATTTTTAGAGAGGTGATTAGGCTGTTCTTAAGAAGCTGTTCCAGCTTCAGCTTTTTAACATCATCTTTGTGGGTAGATTTAGTATAGCCTTTTAATCACAGACAGAGAACATCAAAAGGTTTACAGAAGTTCCTGAGTCTCCATGCCCAAACTGTAAGGCATCTGGGACTAATTTACCACTTCACACTGAAAAAACCAAAATGCAAATGTCAAGTGCAGCTCCTCATACACTTCTAGGAAGAAAAAAAAACTCAAATAAAATCACACAAATTCTGCTGGAAAGAATTATGATGGAATTCCTGGAGAACATATTGAAATAAATGGCTCCATGCACAAATGTGCACAAACCTGACTGACAGAAGTTTGATTGACATTACAGGACTGGTCAGGATGCTGTAAGCACTGCAAGTGATATACCATCCCTTTTACAGCTCAATCAGCCATGTAATGGAATGTCTATACGCCCTGCAGAAGCCAAAGAGAGATGAAGGCCTTTGCCATACCTCACGTGTAGACTTTGAACAACAGCCGGCAGCTGCACACTAATGAGTGCTTTATTAAATAGCTATTGTTAGATGCAAAATGCATGTTGCTCAATTGAGATCCACTGGTGGGTGTGGATAAAAGATTGAAATGAAGATGATTAAACTGAGAAAAGGTGCTGTATCTGTGTCACCATAAATATTACAATAGCAGTTAACTTATCTGAAGCTAATAATAACTTATTAGCCTTCTGAACAAATCTAAACTAGAGGTTAATACTACAGTATATTTCTTGTAATCATTTTTGTATTAATTAGTTCCAGCCTGCAAATTGCTTGGAAAAAATGACTATCGATTTCATCTGTTTGCTCCCATCTAACTGAACATGAGTTCAGATAGTTGATTTTATAGTCTATTTTAATTACTTTAGGTAAGATCTGAGTAATAAAATAAGGCTATACCTACATCTTTGCCAAACAGCAACAAGATTTTGTACCCACACCCTGTCTGATTAATTTAAGAAATAGCTTTTTGGAAATGATCAAATATTGCTGCTAGTCATGCTATAAGCTATTCTATGGCTCTACTATGCTGCTACTTACTCATATTTATCTCCATTCTATCCCATACTTTTATATGTATTACTTTTCAGTGAAATGCATGACAATCAGTTTGAGATAATTTTCTTCTTTTTAGGTGAATAAGTAGATCTGGGTTAAAATTGAAAAGGCATTATGACCCTATCCCCATCCAGTCAGTTTTCTCTAGTGCTGAGGGAACCAAAAACAGGCTCATGTAAAATGGAAAAAAAAAAATCTACTGAAGAGTCAGTTTGTCCTATAAAAATGAAACAAGCCCTCTACAGTATTATTATTTTGTCTTGTGTATCAGGCTGTTATTTTCTGAAAAAAATATTCATCTGTGAGACAGGAGGGAATTCCTTCCACTTGCTTTCATCTTCAGAATTCTAGCTGCCTAGACTAAGCCATATAGCATTTCCAGAAGGAGCTTTTGCTCCAAATGCCAGAACGGTGTGCTGTTTAGACAGGCTTCTCTCTTGTCTCTGACTTCTGGAAACCCTAGTCAACTCACTTGAACTGGATGCTTTACTTTTATACAGCTTGAATAGCATTTGAGGATGTAAGAAATTCTACTTATACCCAGGAAGTTCATAAGAAGAGTAAAGTATCATTAATAAAATGTGAAAATGAAACAGCAGCGATTTTCTATGGCTGACATCTTACAAATGCTTCTGAAGGTGCACAACTTAACCCCTGGGAACCATCCTGCTCGTGTCAGGAGAACTAATCCTAGGAAGAGATGTACAAGTGTAAGTGTATGCAGGGTTATACAGGGTATACGTAGTAAACAACAGGACATTTTCTTTGCATTTGTCTTTTCCATCAGGAAAGACCTTGGTATAAGGAAATTGTTTAAAACTCTAAAACTTAATTTTATTATATCAAGACCAGGCAATTCAAGTTGGAAAAGAAAAGATGAACGGAAGGTTGTACAGTATACATGAGGTGTTCTCTTCCAGTTAACCAAATGAAAAAGAGTATGTCACCATATGATTAATAGCTAAACATAATATGGTGCTGAATAAATAACCACTGTAAATATAGCTATCTTCACAGCAGGGGAAGCCTTAGCACAAATAACAGCAGGCTAGCTGACAGCCAGAGAGATGACAGTATTTCATTTTCAGACACACGTCTCAGTCGGAGTGGCTGTGGTCAGCAAGAAACTGTTTCTAATATGTTTGGCTGGACCTTGAATTTAATCTGTTGACTGCTGCCAGATTTACCGGGCAAGCTTTAATGGTCCATTGATTTTAATGGACTCTTAATGAACACAGCAGATTATAATTCGGAAGGCCACCAGGAACAGAGAAGCAGGACAGTATAGGCAGCAATGGTTTGATGTTGACAGCAGTGATGGGAAAGGGGTATCTCAGTTACATGTAAAATATCACTATTCTCTTTCCATGTCATCTGAGCATACAGCAAGTATAAAAAAAAAAAAAATCTTTTTATCGCTGCCTGCAGTGACAGTATTTAGCCCCTCTGCCTACATCAGAAATGAAACTTCCTCCATAGTTTTAGGTTGGCCAGGAAAATGCATACTGAAAAAATGAGTTACATACCACCATCTTAAAAATATAAAGGTAGGCCACAGAAGAGAGCAAATTCAAGCTTCTCTGCTCAAACTGCTCTGTTTCCTATCCCTGCAGGTGGGATACCTCTGGCCAGCTCCTCCAAAGTTAAACACATCATTTACACCAGTCTCCAGGCTTTGTCCTGAGCCACTTCCTTCCTCAGAAGAAATCATACTGCCTATCTTCAACACCCATCTCCAGGCAAATGTACTTTTCCTCAGGGGCTCAGTAGGCAAGACCCCCAGACACTTCAACACCTTTGGCTTCTGAAGAGTATTTAGAAAACCTGGACACATGAAGATGGTGCACAGCCTCTCTACAGGAGACTCTGACAGCAAATAAATAAAGGTAGAAACAGGCATGAGACAGTTTTAGACTCCTCACTGTGTATACGACTGTGTTGGTGTAACAGATGCTATTCCTGTACGAGAAGATCACCTTTATAGTGCTAAAATGTTGTCCAGAGGGGCAATATAGTATAATTACAAATGACAAATAGTTACAGCATTGTAAAAGCCATATGCACTTTGTTTTCTATGTGCATATTGGTTTTCATGTTCAAGAAAGATAAATTCAGCCTGGCCCAAGTCCAGGTTCTACACCTAGGAGAAGTGGGGAATTGAGATACGATCATACAAGAGACAACAGGAAGAATTTGGCTTGTTTAAGCCAGGATGGTAAAAACTGAGAAAGGAAACTGTTTTGATTTATATGTGACATCAGGGGGTAGACATCTACCAAGAGAAAAGCTGGAGGGCAGTGCTAGCAGAACAACAAATGAGCGTAGCCATGAATAGATTTCAGCAGAAAATTAAACCGTTTCCACCCGTAAGAATGATGTCCTGGCAACAGCTTTTCAACAGGAACAATGTGAGAAAAAAATAAAGTTACTTTTAAGATGGAATTCAGTATTTTTAAGAAGGGGATTCTATAACATGGTGGCCTGTGATATCAACAGATGGAGCCTAATGAGTCTGAAAGTCCCTTCCCGTCCCATGTTTCCCACAGCCAACATGTTGTGATGCTGGTTTGACCGTGCAGAAATGTTGCAGACTCTGCTTCTCATGCATGTCTAATCCTTCTAAGACAGAGCCTGTTTACATGATGCAGAGAACAGGAATGGTCAGTCCTCCAGAAGCAAGATGTCCTTGGGAAAGCTGGAGAAACTGCTAAGTTATTTTTTAATTAAAAACATGCTTCCCAAGTGTCCATGTTTTTGAAAGCTGATACATGCTGAGTTAAATTCAGCAGTTCTACATTCATGTGAATAGTGTTCAGCTGGAGGTAGAGGCAAAGACAGAGCCATTTTAGGGAGCTGGTGAATCAGAAGCACAACACAGTCTTAGCTCAAGTAAGCCATTTTTGAGGACACCAATGGATAAAACCAAAAGGTCCAATGTGCAGGCTCATAAAACTTCTCAATATCCTCAGTTCATTTTGCTGAACTTCACAACATTAGAATACTTGTGAGAACAAGCTCTCCCCTGGATCCTACCTCCCTCGGATTGTCACAGTTGAGTGGGGTAGAAACAGTAGATAAAAATGCTGTTGTAATAGCTTTTTGGCACATCATTTTCTAATGATGACCAGAACTCAAAAACCTGGATTAAACTGGAAAACATTTTGAAAATAGGGGAAATGTTCTCATTTGGGAAACTAAGAGAATCCTTATTTTGTCTGAAAGCCTTTACGCCTTCCTAATGCAATCCTCTCTTCCATAGGAATTTCAAGGAAGTCTGCGAGTGCAAATGAATGAACCAGTAATCAGGAGAAAATGCTGAGAATGGATAGTAGTTCCTCAGGCAGCCAGGAGGTTTACTCACATCAGTGTTTCCTGTGGTGGGTGTTTGGCAGGCTCCTGCGCTGCCTGGTGTGACCCTGGGAGCAGGGTTTGACACGACACCTCCAAGAGCAGCTCCAATAAACATCCAGCCCTTGGGGCTACTCTCACAGCTGAATCAAACCCTGATGCTTTTGAAGCTCTCAGTTTACAAAACAAACTTCTGTAAATGTTTAATTCCTCCAAAACCACAGCGGGTTATGGCAGCTGCTTAACAAACCTAAGAGGCACTGGAGCAGCACTTTCTGTAGCCTGGCGCTCGCTAGCCAGCAGACGTTATCCCGTGGCATGTAAGTGGAAGTGACAGTCCGTCACGACCTAGAGGACAGCCACCCACTCCTCCCAGTTGCAGATATGAAGAGCACCCTCCTTGAATATGAGGGCTTCAGAAATGCAAAAGCCCTTGAGACTCAGGGCGTTACTTATGAGACACCAGTGAATTGGAGGCCCAGAGGCTTCAGCTAGAGCTGGGAATTGGGGGTGAGATGGGAACACTGCTCCTCTCCAAACAGCTGCTGCTAGTCTGAGAGTGACACAAGGGCTGGGCTCAGCATAGGGCTGCAAACCTTCCATGCTATTTCAGATCGGGGTTAGGGTGACCAGCTGGTACACCCAGAGGAAGTCTTTGAGCTCTCTGCTGGGCAGATGTAGTCCTGTTTGGTTGGATCCTGCACTCCGTGCTTTGCCTAATTCCTTCCGGGTGTCCTAGTCCCTTTGCAGCTGCACCATGAGGCCAGTTTGGGCTGATGAGGCAGCCTGGGGTCCTTCCAAGAGAGTCTCAGTACCGTGAAGCTCAGTGACAAAGAGGATTTTCACAGATTTTGCCACACTCCTATTAAGAACGTAGAGTATAAACATGGTGTGTTTGCACATAATAACCTCTGCTTACTTTCTTTCTCTTACAAGCATCCTTTCATATAAACTGTAACTGGTTTCTACCATATCTGATCTCAGAGATGTCCCTTTGTGATCTCTGGGCTTGTTGGAGGTACTTTTTGTTATTATAGATCTTCATCAGTAGTGGAAGAAGTGTTTTTTAAGAATATATGTATTTTTACTCTCTCAGAAGCTTTACAGGTTGCAGACATACTGTAATCTACTGCCTCTGGGGTTTGCAGGACCTGTTCCTCCTGCAACGCTCACAGACACCTTGTCATAGTCCCAAGGGCAGTACCTACCAATACTTGAAATACAAACTGCAGCTGTGGTAGAAGCCATTAAAGCTTCAGACATTTGACCTTCTTTGTAACCCTCCCAGAAGAAAGAGCAGGATGCTTTCCATGGGTCCCGACTAGTGTTTTTGATGCATCTGAACAGTGACATTCTTTCTTCTTCTGCTAGTGCATTATGTCCATATTCAGATTAACTCATGCCTGACCTTGTCCCTGGGGTGGATTAAACCAGCACGTTACTCCTGGACCCTTCACTGCTCTTTCCATTGCCTTGAAAGCAGGCCAGGCCAGAGCAGCTGGTGAGAGCACAGCTCTGGTCTGACAGAAAGCCTAGCTCTGGTGCAGGGCTTCATGCAGGTCTGCAGGTTGGGTGAAGAGAGAGAAGGCACAGCTGTGCTGTGGGACATCTGTCTGCACTTGTTGGAGCTTTCTTTTCCTGCGGATTGAACCTAGAGCTGTTACAGGTCTGTAGAACTCACTGGGGATGAGCCCAGACTGGGGAGACTTACCAGTGTTTCTTGTTACATCCCACTCACAGGCCTCCTCCAGGAAACCAGTCCAGGCATCCGTGTATAGGTTGCAAAGTTTGGCTTAGGACACAGCAATCCAGGAGGCTGGGTGTGAGCCAGACTCGAGAAATCACCAACGTCTGGGGAGTAAGTCAGTTTATCACCAAAGGAGAGGGACATCCTGATCGTGGAGGGGTATCAGAGAACCTCTTGAAGGAAGGAAGGTCTGCTCATGGCTAACCCTTCAGGTGTTTATGGTTGTGGTGCCCTTGGCCTTTTGGCTATTAGAATATGGGTGGCTTCTAAGTGTTCTCACTTACTCCAGCACACAAAGCGTGGCACAGAAGGCTGTGTCATCCTGCAGCGCCTGGCAGACGTAGGCCACGGGAAGCATGGCACAGCTGATGAAAGGGCCTCACTGCCCCTGAGGGTCCCTGGGCTATGGCCTGCAGGTGTTCATGCTGTATGGTCCGGGCAAGCAGAGGGGACATGGCCTAGTAGGGAACAAGCCAGCCATTCCAGCCAGCCTCTTTCAGCTCCAGTTTTGGATGTGAGACTGACTGTCTCCTCCCAAAGGCTCCCAGCAACTTCATCTGCTCTCCCACCTTCCAAACCATCCTGCAGAGATATTTTTTGTTTCTCTCCTGTTATGCCTTTCTTGTTTCTGCCCCTCATGCCCTAACATCACCCTTCTGTGCTAACTGTCATGGGAGGAGCAGATCCAGTTGTAAGGAGTCCCTGTGACCCTGTTAATATATGACACCAAGGAAATCCTTAATCCCAGGTCTAACAGCATCGAAAAAAAACTTTAAAACCATTTATTAAAGATGCAGAGAATTCCCTACGAGGCCAAGGTTACCCAATTAAATGAATCAAAAATACCAAGTTTGGGTATGATGTGGCACAACTGGCACCAAGGGGGAAAAGGGCTTCAGGAGCAGGTTGTCTAACTGGGGGGAAGCTGGGGTCTGGGAAGGGAGGTACAAGTGGCAAAAGGAAGGCCAAGAACCAGGAAAGGGATGACGAGATGTGCAAATCCCATGGTGGATGCTGTCTGGAGGACGTGCCGGGTAGACTTGTGTTTTCTGATGGTGAGTGGAGCGGGACAGCCACCCAAACCTGCTGTCCTGACTGTGCCGTGAGGGTTGGGCTGCGTCTGCAGCTGGAGAGCCAGGTGGGAGCAGGCAGGTGCTTTTGTTTACCAGTGAGGGGACAGACAGACATGGACAGACAGATCAAGCATCCTGGTATTACCATGTCAGTGCTCATTTCAGGCTTGATGGCATTCGCAGGTACCCACAGCTTTGTAATAAAACCCACTATATGGGTAAAATAAATATATTTTATTAGACAGACCTATATAGTTTTTCCAAGCCTGGTAGCTCATTAATAAAAGGATACAACCTCTAGCCTCAAGTCTTATAATACTTTGGATGGCATTTATAAACATTTAATGCAGTATACATGTTGAATTTGTTTGTTTGTTGTTTTTTTTTTAACTTTGGACAGCTTGGAGTGTGGGCTTACCCACAACGATTCCTTGACTGCAGAATGGTCTTAGAAAATTGAAAAAAGCTTTAAAAAAGTTTATTTTATCTCCACAGGGTAATAAAGTACATATATAAAAAGGACATTATAACAATATAAATAATGAAAACTGTGAGCAGGTGTAAAGGATGTCAAACACAAATAACAGACTGCATATTGTGGAGCATCAGTCAAATTATGTACAACTGGTATGCAATGGGCCCATCTCTAAAATGAGAAATAACAATGGTTCAAAGATCGCCGGTAGCATCATTCCATAGAATCATAACATAATCTTAAGGAAGGTTCAATTTTCACTTTAAATTCAACACAAGTATCTGCTACAGCAATCCCTGCATTTATCCAGGTTTTATTCCCTACTGACAAGAAACTCAGATAACTTTTGCTGTAAAGTGCAGGTCTCTTAAGAAACATGAGAGACATAGCTGAATCTTTGATTCTCGTCTGTAACTCTGTGTGACATTTATCTGAAAGAACAGCTCTGATCAGGTACCGTATTCATTTGGGGTCTCTAGATTTTGAGTCCTGGAAGAAACCAGACAGAAACAGATTTTCTGGTTTGTTTACTTTGAATCTTTGGTGGCATATATTTTAACGACTGTCAGTGTTCCACAGTAGTTTGTTTTCCTTTTGCAGCTTTTGTATGTGAGGAAGAAAAAAATTTTTAAAATAGCAGTATATAACTGCATAGTCATAATTGGTAGAAGCGGAAGAGCAACAGCTTTTAATTTAGTTTTTTAAAAAGCTTGAATTTCAAGTTGACAGCATCTCTTTAAACTAATGAGACCAAATAAGAGGCAGAAAGCATGCAAATGCAGTAGGAGAAAGTTAGGATGGCACTGTTGACAATTAACTAATGATTATTAATTCCCCTGATACACATTGTAATAATGATAATTATGATTAACTCATTTTGTTTTATTGTGGAGGCTGTTAACATTTGATTTCCTGGGCTTTTCCTTGCAATTTACATTAATTACTGTCCACCTCCTGTCTGGTTTTCCTACTGAAACTTTACAAAAATGAACAGTCTTTAATGCACTCAACAAGTCTTTCCCAATTGACATTCAACCTAACTGGCACTGAGATATTTTTGCTGCCTGTCTGCCCCATCATCTCACCTCTCAAAATAAGAGTTTGGCTGAAAGAAGCTTATTCTTCCCTTTTCTTACCTTGACTTGCAGACATGCTTTTTTCATTTGCTAACTCCAGTAACTGACTTATTTTCCAGCCCAGATCCTTACCGTTGCACATGGCTTCACTCACTGTCGTATTTCATGGAGTCCAGTATCCAAGCTGCTGATTCCTATTTGTTTCCTGGTCCTTTCAGCTGAGAGTCATTTGCTGCCACCTCATCAACCCCTATCTATCTGCTAGATCCCCCAACCACTTATACAAGTAACCTTCCTCATCAAGTCTTCCTCATAAAGTCAATGAAGACTGCTCAGTTGGAGATCTAGACCATTGTCACAAATTATGGATAATCTGCATAATCGAGATATAGGAAGAATAGGTCTAAACTTGACATTAATTTCATAAAATAGGTAAACCAGTTTTCTTTCTAAAGTCTAGCAATGGCTACGTCTTATGAAGCTTATACCCGTCTCAACCTACACTTGTTCTGGACAATTAATACCATGTGAGAATTTCCAGATTTACCTAGAAATGTTACAGGAGAAATTCTCTAGAAATCTTGATATTGCTAATACTGGCAGAGCCTGGGAAAGCTTCAGTGACCCCTGTTACACTGACTTGAGACTTTTGAATCCATTTCAGGAAATTTTAAAACATAGTTTAAAAAAAAAAATCAACATTTTCCAGAAGCTAAAAGAAACCCATGATTCATACTGATGTCCCACTGGATCTGTAATTTTTTTGCCAAAATCTAGCTCAGATTGTGGAAGGATCTCAACAGCTCTCATTCTCAGTGAATGCTATGTATATGCTGTACTCAACCCAGCTATTCTCTACATTCTGAGAAGTGTGTTCATATCCATAACTAATGTAGCTACTTCTTCTGGATGCTGTATACCTGCACATTTGAATGCTCCTGGGAAGTTCTGTTCCTAATTCCCGTAACAGTGTAGTGTCCCTAACGTGGCAGGCTGTGTGTGTGCACTGCCGGGGGCACAGGAGCAGCTGTCAATAAAGCTGCCAGACACTTTTCATTATAAAAATTGTTTTTCAGTTGCTTATAAAATTGACACTTTGCTCTATGTTTGTATACAGCTATGAGGAGGACTCTCTCAGGAGAACAAACAGCATTGTTAGCAAAAGCTGCTTGCATAGGGAGCCCAAATGCTTCTGATGAAGCCTTTCTCCTCCTCCTCCCCCAGCAAGTGCTGGATTAAGCTGTCTCAGCCTTTGGGCTCTGACCTGGCTGACACAAGGGCTTCGCTGCAGCTCAGCTCCGCATGAACCTTGGTGATTGCAATGCTGTGTACCATGCTGCACCCCTGGGAGATGAAGGAAAATTACTCTATGAAATTCCTCTTAGGAAGGCTGGCTTTACCTGATGGCCTTCCCATCAGTACGGCCATGGCTTGAGAGCCTGTCCTGTGTGGCAAAGTAGCAGATCAGACAGTAGCTGAGCTACAAACTGCATTGGGTCTGCCAACTTTGGGAGCTGTAGGACCTCAAGGTTGCAGAGCAGAAGAGATGAGAGCTGCAGGCCAAGCTGTTGGCCTCACTGCTGGACAGTCAAACCGAGTCAGCCTGGTTGCTGCCAGAGGGCTCCGCAGAGCCAATGTGCCAACAGAGCTCCTTTGTAGACACAATGCATTTATTTTACTTGCTTAATCAGATTTTCCTTGTTTGCTACTGGCAGATCTACTGCTCATGTCTTCAGTGTCCTTCTACAAACAGGCTCATCAATCACTCCAGGACTAAACCTAGTAAACCTGTGATAATACAAGCACAGCGCACAAATACATTTGCATACCACATGGTGATTTTACCAGAAAACAGATTTTTCCAGGCCTAATGTAGATGAAAAGAGCAATTATTAGTGCAGTAATACTGCAGCAATATTTGCAGAAGCTCTAGCATCCCACTGCTACTTCAGCATTGGACACAGATCCACAAACCACAGTCTGCACCTATTTACAATCACAGAGTCCCTTTCATCTGCTTGTAACTAAAAGAAAAAACAAGACTTTTTTTTTGGCCAATATCATGTCTTTGAGGCTTCAGGTTTCCTCCCTCACAGTGTCCCTGAAGTGGTTTGGGATGCTGTAGTGTTCCTGAACTTTCAGAAGGGAAGCAAAGGTACAAACAAGCCATTTCCAGGCTTTGATTTTTTCAGTTCATCCTCTTTGGCTTGACATCAGCCTGTGCCTGTATTTAGGGATCCTTTCATTCAGGGTTCCTAACGCATTCTGCCAATATTAGGAAATTCTCAGGGGGCATTGCCTTCCCCTGCCTAAAGGCAGGTGGAGAGGAGGCGGGGACACAGCAGAGAGAGGCAGGAGTATGAGGCATGTTCCTGGGCATCCATTTGACCACTTTAACCATTCAAACCACACTCCCGATATGTAGCTGTAGAGCTGCCCTGTTGGGAAGGGACTCAGGAGCTGGAATAGCTAAGAACAAGATAGAACCCAACGAGATTGTAGTATGCCTCTGTTCTGGTACAGTGCAGGACATCATAGGAATACAGGTCTCATACAAACAAGGACATTTCTTCAATGCCGCCTTCTAGATTTTCCCTGACATAGCTCCAGTTCCAGGAAATCTGTACATTCAGGAAGCACAACTTGTAGAGGAAACAGCAGGACTGAGGGTAGATCCTTGTCCCCAAAAAGGGTCGTGTCATCAAAACAAATGCCCCTTTTTTTGAAGACTTTCAGCACACTGAGACCCTCACCTGGGATACCAAAGACAAACCCAACTACTGACTTTGCCTTCAAGGCTCAAGAAAGCAATGAGCAGGTCAGATGCCCATTTTCCAGAGCTGCTGGGCCCCTGGTTCCTACTCAGGGAAGCAAGAGAAGCATTGGGATGCTGAGATGCTGCTGAAGGAGTTGGTGCTGGGACACAGCCTGACTTTTCTCAAAATAACGAAAAGAGACTGTGAGAAATGTTACCCTCAGATATGGGGCTAATAACTGCCCCATGGGATGCCAAGAAGGGACTGAAAATATAGGTCAGGTGAGATGTTGCTGGAGAGGACTCATGGCAAGGAGGGAGATTATCAGGTTGGTTTGAAGGAGAGAAACTGAAAGTATTCATCAAACATTAAGAACTTTGGGGAACAGGAGAGGAGACAACTAAGTTGTGTTATCTGGAGAAATTCAGAAAAGAAGAGGAAAAGGGGAGGTGAAATATAAATATAAGATGAATGTGCAGAAAGGGCTTTCTCTCGGGGGAATGGGAGCAAAAAAATTTGCTGATACCTTCCTGTGCAGTTAGTCTGGTTTTCTTGTTATTCTCCTTCATAATAAAAATGTTCCAGATAGATGTGCTTAACCAAATCCCTTGAGGAGAAAGGTTTTCATTTCCTTCTGTTGCTTCTCTTCACCTTTATCAGCACTGAGGAAGGGATAGGACCAAACCAAATTCACAGAGCCATTCGTCATCAGCCCAGGGGAAGCCAAATCCCTGTGCAAAGCTTTTCACTGGCAGAAGGACAAATGTGTGCTATATGCCAATGGGAGTCCATTGCCTGGACTTCCTGCATATTAATTCCCTGCCTGATATTTTATGTTGCGAATGTGGCAGTAGGCAGGGTGGCATCCCCGTGGTGCAATATGATATCAGCATGCCATAAATAGTAGCAAGGCAACATCTGAAGGCAGTAAGAGACTATTGGATATCACCTGGTCAGTGTGTATAAGAAGATCTGAAATAGGCTAGTCCTGCTCCCCAGATGTGTATAGGGGTTCATCTATTTAAATTCCCAGGAAAGCTCATCTGAATTTACTACTGAATTGAGTAGCATAAACCCCTGCATGCAGAACTATAGTTGTCTTTGATGGTACAATTTAGTTCACTCCCAAAGGAGCAGTGGATCAGAAGCTCTCATTGAAGACAGGTTGTCAACTCCATTTAAGATTAACATGGATCTTCATTTCCTACTCCTGGAGTTGTGGCATCCAGGGGTGGCTGAGCAGAAGGTGGCCTGTCCCATCCCACACTTGTTTCATCTGGTCCCTGGGTGAAAGGATGGATCTTGGGTTTGGATGATTTTGTTGGTGTGCTGTGCTTCTTGTAGGGCAGCTTGAGTTGCACAAAGAATAGGTTTTGTGGAAACTCAAATGTGTTCCCTGGAAGTCACATGTCCAGGGCTTGCTTTAATGTGGGCAAGGACAGGATGCCCCCCCAACTCGGGCATCTGGAAGCAGAGACAGCTCCCCTGCTTCAGATATCTAGTGCTGAACAGATGCTGTGGGGCTGTTCAGGCTGTCCAGGTTGAAAAGTCCCAAGCGCCTGATGAGGCTGGAAGGAGGGAGATCAGTGCAAAATGAGAAGATTTCTCAGATTTTTGTAGTTTTTTTTATAAACATAAATATAATTGGTTAGCTGCCTAGACAACTGAGGCATTGATATTTGTTGGCATATTCATTCACACTGCATTAAATTTAGCACTTGTTTATTTATTTTTTGTAAGTAGGTGTTTTATTTGCAGGAAATTATGACAGCCACTGAATCAATCTGACCTTTAACAGTGGGAGTATGTTCCTGCAGCTATTTGTGCTGGGAGGAGCTCCAGCGATGTCATTGATTTTATTCTCTCTGAAACAACACTCCACTTGCTCTCTTAGACCAAACACCTGCCCCACTAATGTGAAATCACTTATGTCTCAGCTGCTTCATTAATCACATGGATGTTCTGATATTTTGCATTTCTAATCAAACTGCTACTTGCCATATCAATACCCAATTGATTAATTATGTTTACAGACCCAATGAAGGCTTTGCAAGAATACGAATAAACTTCACACTTAAAAAGTAAAATTACATCATCTGTATCTAATAAAAAGAAAAAAATAAAAATCTAGAGCCTCAGCACTAGAAACAGCCAAAACACTGACCACTTAATTTTACCCAGTTGTCTCTGTGCTGACTCTGATCATTTGTTTGACTTAAGTAAACTTCAGAAAGGCAATTGGATGCATCAGGAGATGCAGAACGAACCATTTTCTTCCATAGTTTGCTTCAATAGTTTATAAACTCCCTAAAACATATTTGCACCTTATTTCTCATTTAAATTTGTCTCGCCTTGCTTTGAACTATCATTTCTTGTTATGCCTTTGTCCATAATTATAAAGTGAATTAAAGAACACTTCCATTCACAGTTAATTTTCCTCTTGAGGTCACCTTGAACTTTTCTTTGCTAAGCTAAAGTGATGGTGCTCTTTACATCTCCCAAGGAATTATATTTCCTCCAATCTCCACAATTTTTTTAGGGTATTTTTGCAGTCTCGGTAACTTTTCATGATTCTTTTAATATAAGTATGCCAGAACTGCACAATACCCTCAGCCTAGTCTAGACAATTTTGTACATAAAGGTAAAAGCCACCTTTTCACTCTTATTCATTACTTCCCTCTTTACACTTCCAAGAATTTAATTAACCCTTTCTATCACCAAATGAGCAGTTCATGCATTCCGACTTCCCTGAATGCTTTCTAGAATTACTTTCCAGAACATCCAACTCCCATCTGGATGTTAGAACCAATATTCTCTCAGCCAAAGCAAATATTGCATAGACACACATGCCACACGTGACACCAGCATGTATGCCAGGTCTCTGACTTCTTCCAGGTAAACATAAATTTAGGCTTGTCAGTCCACAGCCAGCATAAGAATGGACAGATATGAGCAATGACTGTCTGGTTCATACATAGATAACAGGTCTTCTTGGTTTCAAAAAAGCCTAAGGAACTTGTGCTTCAGAGAAGAATGAGGGATTTGCTAATCCAAAACCTAATGTTTTAGCTGGGAATTTGGCACTTGTGTGTACAGGGAGAGAGCCTGTACAGGTCCAGTGCCTGCTCTGAAGGCAATACACAAATTAGACTGGAAGCGATTCGTTAAAATGCTAAACTGCTTTTTAGAGCAGGACCAGGAATCCTAAGACGAAGCAAAGAGCTTATCCCAAACTGATCCCTGGACTGTACTTAGATTAATTTATGACAACAAAGTTTCTGCTCTGTGTGGTAATCACTTCAATTTAAATGAATAACAATAAAAAATTAATGAAATGTAGCTTTATCAAGGATGGAATTATTTACCATAAACTTTGATTAAATTTTCATAAGGTCCTAATTGATTTTGGCACATATATTTCATTGTCTGTCTACAGGACTTTGTCTAGTAAGCTATTATATGAGCCCTAGAACATTTTTTCTAGTAATATTTTGGTTACACACCACATCACCTTTTCGCCACTGTAGTCCTATCTCCAATCTAGCAGCAGCCTCACAAACCTTTTTGTCTGGGCACTGGGTGGTAGTTAATTATGACCTCTAACAAGGGTCTGCTGAATTACACCAATCAAGAAATACATTTGCTGGGGCTTTCCACTGATGCAGTTATATTGGTTTACTGAATATACACACCGAAAAAAACCACAGGCCTCCTAACTGCTCTGTGCTAGTGATTAGACAAGATTAACATTTCACTGGAGCTGTGTCAGCACAAATGTGAATGTGGAAAAATTGAGCATAGCGATGATACTTTGTGGTGAACAAGTTTTCAATCAATGATTCAAAATTATAGCATGTTATTTTCCCTCAGCTAAAATTGCAGAGGGCTGCAGATAAAATGTGAACTTTATTTTCCGTATTTGACTGAGATTATATATTTTTCTGTATTGAAAACTCAGAACTATCTGTAAAGAATACCCTTATTCACATCACTTTCATATCGCACACTGAAAAGTACACAAAAAGTAAATTCCGAGTCCATTTTTTCTAATCTCCAGCAACAGGCAAGGGACATGGCTTGCCCCTTTGCCCGTTGCTGTGTTTCTGGGTGGTGAGAGGGATGAGCAGTGCAGAGGAGTGGTCGTGGTTATCAGTGGGCAACACGCCTGCCTGTGCTTGGGTGTGGAAGAGATGGGATCAGAGTCAGGTCCCCAGCCTTCTCCCCCATAAACCAGTCATGTCCACACCTCTTTCCTCAGAGCCTGATCTATCTCAATGGCATCAGGTCCCTAAACTGTCCTGGCTTCTTGTGATCCTGTCTCCAAACAAAGAAGCCCTCAGCTGCTGTAGAGCAAAGAACACCAGACGGAAGGGGCTGCCCCATTCTCAGGGAAGATGATATGGGGGCAGCGATGGGGCCCCTGCAACTCTGCCCCATGTCCAGGGGATCCCTGCCAGGCAGCATGGTGAAGACCATGGTGTCTCTAGCTGACTGCCAATGAGGGAGTACCAACCACCCCTTCAACAAGTGCTGGAGACCTAGACAGCTGGAGGCCCGGCGCACACCAAAGTGAAGCAGCTCAAAGACAAAGCAATTTTTGCAGAAAGGTGCATGGGAAGAGGCTGGAAACTCTGCTGAGGGAAGAGTACACATGCTCGGCAGTGGTGGTGACACACCACAAGGCATGATCCCCAGCACCAACTGGAGCAGCACAGCAGGACTCTTGTCTCAGACCAAGCTCAGGAGCACTGCAGAGGTCTGTCATGGCACTAGTCCTGTCTAATACCTTTTCCAACGCGCTGGAGGAGGTGACAGAAGGCTTGCTCATCAGTGTTCCAGATGACACCAAATTGGAGAGACCAGTTGTTATGCTCAAGGGCAGGGCTGCCATTCAGGTAGATCTAGACTGGCTGGAGGAACGGGCCAACAGGGATCTCATGAAATTTGACAAGGACAAGTGCAAAGTCCTACACCTGGGATGGAATGACCCTTTGCAAAAACACAGGTGGTTCTGGTGTGCAGTAAATGGGACATGGGCCAGCAGTGAGTCCTGACAGCAATGACAGCCAACAGCTGAATGAACAGGGGCAGAGACAGAGATCAAGGAGTTGTTATCTCCCTCTACTTGGCACTCATCAGACCATAGCTAGATACTGCAGTTTTGTCCCCTCCCGGGAGAAAAGGGACATTGATAAACTGGAATGAGTTCAGGGGACATGGTGGGGCTGGAGCACTTGCCCCATGAGGAGAGGCAGGGGGAGCTGGGCTTGTTCAGCCTGGAGCAAAGATGGCTTTGGGGGGCCTAGCAGCAGCCCCCAGTGCCTGTGGGAAGGTCATCAAGGAGGCTGAGATGGGCTCTCCAAAGTGGGTCTGGGCAGGAAGAAAGGCACAAAGGACATAAGTTTAAACACAAGATTTTTCAGCCTGGGTATAAGGAGATGCTTTTTCACCATGAGGACAATCAGACAGAGGCAAAGGTGTCTCAGGGAGGTTATGCAGTCCCTGACTTTGGAGGTTTTCAAGAATGGACTGGATGAAGCCCTGAGCAGACTGGTCTGACCTCAGAGCTGACCTGCTGTGAGCAGGAGGTTGGAGCAAGGACCCCAGTCTGAGTTATTCTGTGATTCTCTTAGCGGCCTGTCCCATCCACATCTTTGGATAACACTGGCCTACTCTTACTAGCTATGGCCAGCAGTGACGACAACTTAACTAACCCAGCTTAAAAGTCATCCCACATAGATACAAGGGAATAAGAAGAGAGGTGAAGGAAATGAGACTCCCAGGTAAAGGCAATCATTCATTGCAACCTTGAACTTGTAGATGTGAAAGGAGAGGGGCAACAAAAAGCTCAATATATATATTGGGCTGTGGTAGTGTAACACCAATAACACTGGATATTAGGGGGAAAAATTCTCAGGCAGGCTGTTAAAACACTGGACCACATTGACCAGAGAAGTTGTGGAATCTCCACCATTGAAGATACTCACAATTTGGCTGTATACACTCTGATCTGACTTTGAAGGTACATCTAATTTCAAAGCTGGCCTTGCTCTGATGGGGTGTTAGACCAGATGGCCTCCTGAAACCCTGGACAACATAAAACACAAGAACAGAAACCTCCCAAGAGGGCTGAGATCCAGGCAGGAAACATGGTGTCAGGAGAGCACTGAGGAGATCCAGCTGAAGGGTGATAAGCATGGAAAGTTTTTACAAGAACAGTGACAGTCTCTTGCCCCTTCTCTATTGGTTCTTCTCCCCTAAAGAGATCACTGCTTCACCTCACCAAGAGAAGAGATGGAGCCCAGGGCTGAGCACATTGACAACCTCTTCACTCACAAATATGGCATGTGAAAATGAGGTCTTAGTATGAGAAAATGAGGTCTTTGGACATATCACGCAGGGTGAAAACATGGAGTTTCTTCCTTAAGAGCCATCCTTTCAGGAGACATTCGATATTATTAATTTTGTCTCCAGAGGCAAGGCATCAGCTGAAGACATAATTTCTATGACACATATAAGACAGGAGAGCCTCATCTAGCTCATGTATGGCTCAACTTTTCCAGCTGATGTGGCTGAATGCAACCCACAGGAGCTCAGCAGTACCTCCATGTTCCATCCGCCTGCAAAAAGGCCGGATAACCATGGGATCTCCCTGCTTGCTGTTGCTGGAAATACCTCGCTCAAATGATTTTAGAGCACTGCAAGAGAGTGCAGCTGAAAAATGCTTGCTGCACATTTTGTGTGGATACAGAGATGACTGAAGTATTATCAAGAGTAGCAGAGGCTGCTCTTTCTGAAGGGAGAACTGATGATAGACCAGGTCATCTGAGGGAAAGGATGGTGCTGGAGGATATGAGGATGGAGATGTCACATGCCGCCAGCTCCCCTTTTGCAAGCAGTGATTGCTGCGACTCACAGCTGCAGCTGCTCTGCCTGCGTCAGCTGCTGGAAAGGCTGGAAGCAACTACAAAATCTTAAGGCGCTTTCACCGTGGGACTTTGTGGGAAGCAACCCCTGGCACTCATCTCAGCTGGCTCCAGCTGACACCAAGCCAACAGGAGGCACCGCTCTCCAGCTCCAGCTCTGTGTGCAGGGAAGGGAAACTGCTGTACTCAGTCTCTCCACCACCGTCGGAGATGTTCTTAACCAGGCAGCTTCAGGAAGCAGGTCATGACCATAATCCGGAGCCTTGCTGTGCCTTCACTAATGTCACAAAGGCTTTTGATACAACCATAAATTATACATAAAACCCATAAATAAACAGGCTGTGACAGAAATGAAGCAATTTAACTGATGCGCGTGGGTCTAATTTTTGTTTAAGATTATCTGCCTTTGAACATTTGCTACGGTTCCAATTTTTAACCCACTTGGGCAGGAATATTTACAATTATTGAAAAATACCTCACTATCATTTTTGGAGTCTAGCCATCATAAGTGCTGATCAAACATCCCTCCCACAGGACACAGTGCCTTGTGTCCTTGCGGAGGACTGCTATGAAACAGCGAAGTGAAACATAATCTCTGATAATGCAATGCCTTGGACCCGGGAGTTCACAGGATTGCCACTAGAGATAAATGAAGTTTTTGCCACGTCAGAAGGGCTGAGTTCTTGTCTCTGTGGTGCGGAATGTTTCCTCCCTATAGGGACAGACCCCATTTCTCTCTGATGCTTGTACTGCAATATGCTAATGGCAGTGACCTTCTTCAGGATTTATTACAGCTCTAGATGGCACAAGGGAAGCTAAATAATAATGACAGCTCCATGCTCCCAGGGAGCATCCAGAGTATGAAAAGCACACTAAGAGAGATGGCAAGACACAAAAGATGTAGGAAGAATGAAATATCCAGAGAAGAAGATGCTTCTGTACAGCTTTACACTTGTTGTCTCTGCCCCTTGTCGCTGAATTGGAGACAGCATCTCTGATGATGAGTGGGTAGGAGCCAAAGTGACGTAGCCCTAAGCCAGAGGTCTGAGCTCCTGCTACCAGGGCATGCGGCAACATGCAGATGTGTCAGTGTTCCTGATGGAGGAGCAGGCAGAGCGGTGTCACAGATGGCCAAGTGTCTGTTGCTACAGCACTTTGGTATGACAGATGAGCAATGGATCTAATTATATCACTGGAAGAGGAGAGCCATCTTGCACTCTCCTGTGATCTACGCTACTCATTGCAGAGCTGCTGTGTAGTACAAGGTGCATCGGAGCATTAGCTGCTCTACAACCCTGCAATACATCACGCACGTACCCATTCTGTGGCCACCCTAATATATGGCACTGCCTTTGCTTGCCAGTCCATCACTTGAAAAAGGGACAGGAGGTGTAAAAAGCCTCAGTCAGATAACTGCATTGAGAGTATAAGTTTCACACAACTCATGCAGAAAGCAACGAACTGTATCGAGGTCTTATATTCACTTTCCCCTATCCACTCAGCAGCTATTCATAAAAAAGCATGAAAGAACAATTCCAGTTGACTGAATGTCCTAATGCACTTATGTTCCTGTAATCATTCTGTTTCATCTCGATTATAACCAGAATATGCGGTGCAAGCAGAGAGGGAGAACTGCAGCAGGAAAAAAAAAAGAGGTACAGCTGTACAATAGTTACCTATTGGTGTATGTGCCTGATGTTATAACATGTAAATGCTTGAGTTGAAAGGGTTACTGCAGACCACTGCCCTGGCCCCCTGGACCTGAGTGGATGAGGTGGTGTGTCAGGCCCCACACGCGGTTGTGCATCTCCGAGAGGTACACTCCACGTTCCCTCGCCACGGTACACCTGCCCCCTTTCCTGCACATACCAGAGCTGCTCTGCACAATTTTACAAATTGTTCATTTGTAGGCTTTTTGATATAAAGAAGTGAGAAAAGTGAGAAAAGGAGGCCCTTCTGAAGCTTTAAGTGCTTGCAAGAACTAAAGAGGTAGCAACTAAAATAGCAACAGTTGGCAGTACTCAGCTCCTATGGCAACCTTCTACTGCCACTATTGCATCATCCCTCAGACAGGTCCTCTTCCAAAGGCTGAAATAATACTGTGGTCTACCTTATTAACATACAAGGGGCTGCAACAGAATCTGGCACTTTAATTTTGTTTGTATAATTCTGACACTGGCAATTCATAAAACAATATACAGTGAAGTGATGGGCATGCAGAAGTATGCATTCTTCTAGTTTTCACTGTGGATGAAAAATCTGCTAATGAAATTAAATTATCCAATACAGTCTGCAAACTACACTACCTTTGGGCTGCAGAAGCATTTGAGTTTTTGCAAATCTACAGTCTTTTCTTTTTAAAGAATAACTATATGGAGTAGGCAGAAAAACAAATTATATTGGTGATTCTCATTTAAAAAAAGTGGTTTTAAGCAATATGTTTTAAGGAAACTACCTAATTAAAATAGAAAGTAAAATAGAGATTTTTACTGATGCCTTCTCTAACAGACTCCCTGCAACTTCAGTAGTGGATCTACATACTCCAAGGCTGATGGCACTGCATTATTAGTCAATGTATAATGACCTTATGACCTGAATGACTTTTATTTCTCCATCTAAATTCCCCAAGAGTAACCCTGCCATTTGGTGCTGAGTGTAATGAGATCATACCAGAGGTGTGTGAAGGAGCAACTGCGTAAAGATACGGATGCGGCTGCAAAGATAAAAACCAGCCTCCAGACAGTGGTGCCTAGGGTGCTGGGAATGGCTCTCTAGCATCCCTAGCTGCGGTAGGCATTGCAGGGTTATATACAGCGCTCAAAGCAAATCAACATAGTCACCCATTATCATGTTGCTGGGTCCAAGAAAGCAAGCAACTCACCACTGCAGACTTCTTGAGGCTACTTGCTGTTTTGTTGTTTGGGCTGTCTATAAAGCTGTATTTTCATATGCCAGCTGTCTCACCAGGACAGAACAGAGAAGTAAACACAACCTACTTGTGGAGTGGGTAAGGTATCTGTCATAGGTCACATTTTCTTGTTTCACTGATTTCACACCAATGCTACTCTGTTCCTCTTCAGCTGCTGATAACTGTTTCTTAGGAGGCTGAAGCCCTTAGGCTGTTGGTGTAATCAGGACGGAATGATGTCTCACTAGTGACTTTTATTGCCGTGGTGGATAATTACTACCTGCAGCATCTCCTGAAGTCTGCTGCCTTTTTGTGCCTTGCAGAATTTCTGAAGAAACAGCTTGGGAAAGTTTTGGAGATGGGACTCTAGGCAAAGTTGAATGTACAAATAGGCTTAAAAAGTCTTCATCTATATTTTATATATTGTGGCAATTCCCAAATTCTTAATCTTAGGCTAATAAAGCTCCTTAAGTGCTAGGTACCTCATAAATGCAGAACAACCCCAGATGCTCTTCCTTGATATATTTACCACCCAGGCACATAGATTTTGCTTCTTCATTTTTGCATCACTTTAATAATTTTAAGGAACAAGTAAAGGATACACCTTTAAAATTGTTGTACAGACTGGAATCGTGCTCAAGTAACCAGTGCAAATGCAGTGGTACTTATGTACCCCAGTGCACAACCGCCTTAGTTTAAAGCTCTTCATTCTAATAGGCTTTCTCTGACTGACACCTGCTGCAGATCTTGCCCTGTCTCTTGAAATGCATCTAGTCTGTGCATGATGGTTAGGGTTTAAAAGGAGCCTACGCATATTAGTTTCCAAAATCCCATTACATTTTAATAAGATTTCTACTTCTAATGTATTGAGGTCTCTTGAAAAACTCAGCTTGAATTCCCAGTTTCCACACTGCTACCACTAAACTAACTCTGTGGCGATTCCTTCCAGAATTTTTTTTTAAAGTAGCTCCTTTCCTGCATTTCAGTGGTTTAGAATTTTCTCCTTCCTTGACTTGTTTTTGTGCTTCATGTTTTTTTTATCATCCTTGCTAAGGATATCTCCAAATATAGAGTGACATTCATACCTGACACCATGAACAGGAAAATTGATGAGTCACAGCAGCTCCGATTTCCCACCTGCATCAGTGATGGAGAAATATCCTGCTAGGAATAACTGTGCACTTTATAGTCAGCTTCCCCCACTCCTATCACCCTGAGTTACAGATTTTTTCTAAACTGCACATTTACAAATGCACACACACAAAAAAAAGCAAGTTTTAAACAATAAAGAGATAATCAAGGCACACTGTCCATTAGCCATTGCCAGAGCTGTCCTTCCACCTGGCCTTTTCCAATCAGCCTGAATCCTATTTCCCTTTGATCACCAACACGTGTTTCCTAGGTGGGATGCAGCCATGAGATGGAGGAAGATGCTGCAAAGTCCTGCAGGACTATTGCATCTCATGAGCAACATGCTACATGGAGTGGTACTGCTGGGGGAGGAAATCCTGCAACTCCTTTACATTCCCCTTATATCCCTGCCTAACTGCCAGGGAAGCTGTTTCCAAATGTTTTGAGCCAGCAGACCGTGTTCAGCCTGTAATGTATTTCTCAGAGGCTCTCCAGAACTCCATAACCAGACTTATAGTGAAAGCACAGTGTAGGTGGGGGGAGCTGAGGCAGCTGCTGTGCCTGGGGAGCACCAGGGTTTCTGGTGACCTCTCACCACTGGTTTCACTGGTACTTTTCAGGCATTAATGCCTGGGAGATAAAGGGGGGAATTTTCAGTTGGAGTTGCTCCTGTTGCAGAAGGGGAGTGAGGTTGGACTTCACAGCACATAGGACAGCATATTTATCCATCTCTTTGGAAACAAATCATACCTGTAAGAATTTAACTGGTGTAAAAATCCTCCCTAAACATATAGTCAACATCAGCCTCTTCCAGGGAATCTCTCTTCTCTCTAAAACATAGTTGTCTTTAGCAGTTATTCGTGTCTAACGGTGAGAGAGCCTTTGCATGCATTCCTGCTTATAAATAATATGATAAAATATATGGGCAGCTCAGGTGCTGTAGTGCTTGCAGCATCTTTGATGAATGCACATACAGATATATGCTTCCTATATTTATTCTGAAATATTTCAGAGACCTTATCACAGCAGGAGATGCTGGTTTCCTCAGAAACACTCTGTGGAGCCCTTCTTGCTGGGATCTTGTCAATGCTTCAAGTTACGATCCTCAGCTCAGGGCTCTGCTCAGCATTGTGTGGCCTCTCATTGACAACAGCTCTGTTGGTATTTCACCAACATTTCTTTTGCACTAAGTGCTTTGCAAGGTGGGGGGAGCAATTCAGAGTCCTTGCCCTTGCATGGACTGTAAGGGACACCTTTGGAGGGATGTGCAACCTGGTCCCAGGGGGTGCCCCCCTTGGCCATTAGCTTTCACACTCCATGCTGGGGCTGGACACTGTTAGAGCTGCACACATGAGGCCATCTGGGTGAGCCTTACTGCCAGAGGTTTGTGCCATTTCAGACACTTTCTTTGTATATTGCCATAAGTATATTGCCAAGATTTTGAATCCACAGTGTTATGGAGGGCTCCATGTGTCCAGAACACTTTCTGGGCTCAAGGACAGACCCTCACCCCTGCTGAAGCCTAAGGGCTGGCATGACAGTGGTGTCCTTCTGCTTTTGCTGCTTGAGCCCACATGGACAGGGCCTGAAGGCACTGGTCCAGCCTGGGGCCATCCACAGGGCTGACTAGTGAGGGCTGAGGTGGCCTTCTACACACCCAGGCAAACAGGGTGGTGGGGCCAGCAATGCTTCTCTGGGCAGTTGGCCAGAAACCTTCCTGCTTCGCCCACTCAATCCACCAAAATGCAGACGCTGGCTCTGTGCCATGCTCCGTCCCACCACTGAACCAATTATTACAACAGCCCTATGCAAGCAGATTAAATTAATATTTTCCCCATCTAGGAAATTGCAATCCTTGGAGGCAGGGAGGTGGACTGAAAGGGTAAGTGACTCACTCACAAGGACTCAGCCATCTTGTCCCCCTTCCCACCTTCTTCCTATGGGGCTGGTGGAAAGCCCACAGCCCCAGGTTGGGAGGCGGGAGATAATGACCTCCGGGGGAGCCATAAGCCATCTCATAATGACACAGAAAAGGACCAGGCTCTCAATATATCTTCCAATTAAGGACAGAAGTAGGGCCCTACATTTCTAGCCCATTACTTTTGAAAGTTTGGCAGCCTGACTGGCTCTCAGGCCAAGAGGAGACTCAGGGTGACAAATTCTGCTTGAAGCCGTCTTCAGTGTGTACTAAAGAGAGTCAAAATGGTGAAGGGTGACCACACTCACATTTGCAGGAAGGGGTGCTAAAAGTGTCACTTCAGTGCAGAGCTGTTAGAAACAACCATAGTTTCTGCCTCTGTGCAATGAGCTGTGGTATGTTCTCAGTGTGCAGTGAGCTGTGGTGACTTCTCAGTGGTCTTCCTGCTCTTCTGCCCTTACTGTGTCATCTTTGTCCAGTAAGTAACCAAGAGAAGACTCTCCATTGGGTGTCTTAAAATGTTCTTTGCATTTCTGCACGTGTTCAGACCTGCAGTGGGGATAATAAAAAGTGAATAGAAAATTAATATTGATTGTGTAAGCTTAATTAAAAACAAACAGCAAGATGTGAAAGCCAGCCCAGGAGTAGCAAGTAAAATCTACTACATTTGATTTGATTTTTCTTCCTAACTGAAGAAAATTACTTCTTTAAAAAATCACAACTCTAACATGCTGCTTCTCTCTGGATAATGATCTCTGCATTCACTGGGCTAATCATACAAGCATTGTTTTCAAATTATCGTAACATACCAGAGACTGTGCATAAAACTTGTTGGAAAATATGAATTATTTTGTATGTGAAATTTAAGGGGGGAAGAGAAACAAGAAGTAAAATCTGGGGAAAAAAAAAAAAAGGTGTTGACTTCTAAAAAAATGTGTAATATTTAGGAAAAATTGTGGGTTTTTTTACCCCTGCAGATAACATATCTGAGCCAGAAGCTGTTGATCAGCTCCTGCTAGCTTTCATGGCTGTGGTCATGAAAGAATGGTATAACAGCCAGGCTTTTTTGAGTGTGATCAGTAACACTGCTATCATCTCTAGCTCTCTGCTTTCCTCTCTGTAGTCTTCCTGCCACCTTGCTTTAAAGCACAAGCTCTAGACTGGAGTTGTTTGGTGACTGTCAGACATTGTGCCCAAAGAAAAATGTCTTACTTTTTTAGCTTTTATTTTGAGTAGCTGTATTCTTTTAAGTTCATCCTTTTTACCATCAGCCGTGGTTGCAGACAGCCAGCTGATTGTCAACAGTTTCCTACTGCACTGATTCATCTCTCAGTGTCTTTTCATTTTTCCATCAAAAAGTGTTTGTAAGTAGAAAATGTTGACCAGTTCTATCGTGCTCTCTGAAACATTAAAAGAACAGTGGGTATGAAGTCTTATAACGAGCTGTCATGTCTTCCCTTTTTCAGTGAGTTTCTTTGACCATAGCTGAGCTCACTGATTAGAATGCAGGAATTTTTACTATTAGATGAATACAGAAAAAATCGGGATGCCTGCTGCAACAAGCAGTTACAGTGAGAAAAAAGAGTGAGAAGAAATATTAAAGATATTAAATGTAGCTGTCTTTGGAAGAAACTCCTCAAAATTATAACAATGCTCCCTTTCAGCTACAACAGAACTGTGATGCTATTGCACTGGCACTGGCATTTCAGTTCACATCAGGAGCACTCTTTAAACCTGAGTCAATAGTCCCCCTTCACTGTGTTTGGGTCACCTTATGGAAAGGCCTTGGAGTTCACAGGAATCCTTTTGGATGAAACAGGACCAGGAGATATTTCCTATGAATTCACCAATGTCTCTGACTGGTGTTCATCCTTGTGGCCAGACTGCATTTAGACTGAGGGAAACTGCCTTGAAATATGAGCAACCTGGGTGCCCGCAGCTCAGCACAAACACTTCTTCTGCACAGACCCACTCCAAGGCATTGCTCCACTTCCTAATGCAGGTATAGCCTGTGACTAAAGAAAGGTGACAGAGTACTCCCTGAAATCAGCCAACACTGCAACACCCTTCCCTTCCCTTCCCTTCCCCTCCCCTCTTCTCTCTCAATATTTACACAAAGGATAATCAAGATCTCATTGTTTCCAGGCTCTCTAAAACTGAACAAGAAGCTGTAATAATGAAATTCTCTTATTGATTCAACTGATCAAAATGTATTTGCATTAGTAGCACAGGATAGTTGGGGCACATTATAACAAAACAACTGATTGGTAATNGACCTGCAGTGGGGATAATAAAAAGTGAATAGAAAATTAATATTGATTGTGTAAGCTTAATTAAAAACAAACAGCAAGATGTGAAAGCCAGCCCAGGAGTAGCAAGTAAAATCTACTACATTTGATTTGATTTTTCTTCCTAACTGAAGAAAATTACTTCTTTAAAAAATCACAACTCTAACATGCTGCTTCTCTCTGGATAATGATCTCTGCATTCACTGGGCTAATCATACAAGCATTGTTTTCAAATTATCGTAACATACCAGAGACTGTGCATAAAACTTGTTGGAAAATATGAATTATTTTGTATGTGAAATTTAAGGGGGGAAGAGAAACAAGAAGTAAAATCTGGGGAAAAAAAAAAAAAGGTGTTGACTTCTAAAAAAATGTGTAATATTTAGGAAAAATTGTGGGTTTTTTTACCCCTGCAGATAACATATCTGAGCCAGAAGCTGTTGATCAGCTCCTGCTAGCTTTCATGGCTGTGGTCATGAAAGAATGGTATAACAGCCAGGCTTTTTTGAGTGTGATCAGTAACACTGCTATCATCTCTAGCTCTCTGCTTTCCTCTCTGTAGTCTTCCTGCCACCTTGCTTTAAAGCACAAGCTCTAGACTGGAGTTGTTTGGTGACTGTCAGACATTGTGCCCAAAGAAAAATGTCTTACTTTTTTAGCTTTTATTTTGAGTAGCTGTATTCTTTTAAGTTCATCCTTTTTACCATCAGCCGTGGTTGCAGACAGCCAGCTGATTGTCAACAGTTTCCTACTGCACTGATTCATCTCTCAGTGTCTTTTCATTTTTCCATCAAAAAGTGTTTGTAAGTAGAAAATGTTGACCAGTTCTATCGTGCTCTCTGAAACATTAAAAGAACAGTGGGTATGAAGTCTTATAACGAGCTGTCATGTCTTCCCTTTTTCAGTGAGTTTCTTTGACCATAGCTGAGCTCACTGATTAGAATGCAGGAATTTTTACTATTAGATGAATACAGAAAAAATCGGGATGCCTGCTGCAACAAGCAGTTACAGTGAGAAAAAAGAGTGAGAAGAAATATTAAAGATATTAAATGTAGCTGTCTTTGGAAGAAACTCCTCAAAATTATAACAATGCTCCCTTTCAGCTACAACAGAACTGTGATGCTATTGCACTGGCACTGGCATTTCAGTTCACATCAGGAGCACTCTTTAAACCTGAGTCAATAGTCCCCCTTCACTGTGTTTGGGTCACCTTATGGAAAGGCCTTGGAGTTCACAGGAATCCTTTTGGATGAAACAGGACCAGGAGATATTTCCTATGAATTCACCAATGTCTCTGACTGGTGTTCATCCTTGTGGCCAGACTGCATTTAGACTGAGGGAAACTGCCTTGAAATATGAGCAACCTGGGTGCCCGCAGCTCAGCACAAACACTTCTTCTGCACAGACCCACTCCAAGGCATTGCTCCACTTCCTAATGCAGGTATAGCCTGTGACTAAAGAAAGGTGACAGAGTACTCCCTGAAATCAGCCAACACTGCAANGGCACATTATAACAAAACAACTGATTGGTAATGTAATGCTGCTCTGAATATGAATACATTATCCTTCCATGCATTTAGTATTTCCATTAATCACTAACTTGGTGTCATCTTCAATTTTGCTGAACAGCCTTCAAGCTGGGAAGCTTGAAGCTCTTTAAATCTACCCTTATATTTACAGACCCTCTTCGACTGCCTCACAATATGAACCTTTAATTTTAAATCAGTCTGAAAAATGTGTGAGATAATGCTTACATTGGTATTCTTCTCTCAGGGCATTGCTTATTGTTTGTTTCCTTAGCAGAGGAAACATAAGGGACTTGGCAAACATAGAACTGCAGCCTTTTCCCTCTGCAATGTACATGGCCACTATTATCCTAAGTCACCAATATGCGTCGTTTCCAGGCTTAGCCCAGTTGCCTCATGAACATTTCTGATGCAGGGAGCCCCATATTTCTCCAAGCAGCAAACACAGAAGACAAGGTAGAATCAGCTGCTTCTCTGTCCCACCTTTCCCAGACCTCAGCTGCTACTAACTACTGAAAGAAGACAATGTATTTTCTTTCCACAGTACCTGATCTCCAAGGAGACATATTTCTAATGAACAAGACAAAAATAATATGAAGCAACGTGATACTCCTAGTCCAACATTTTGAAACTAGGCACATTTGTACTGTTGAAAGAATGGATGCTGATGTCAGGTCAGCCGGACGTATGTAGCATATAAAATTTGGTGTGCAATCAACAGGTATCGGTAAGGTTAATAAGACTGCAAATACAAATACGCAGCCCTCCTATGCATCCCTCCAAGGACCAGCATAGTTCTGCCGAGTGTTACAAGTGCTCAAATCCCTCTGAAGGTAATTAGAGTTGAAGGCCCTCTGCATTTTTCAGAAGATATAAAACATTTAGCTTTGGACTAGATCCTTTTTGCTACAGGAAATTGTCCTTCTTTTCTTTTCTTGGTAACTTCTTTGGTTTTGTCACAAATGTCCTCCCTCCTCATGCTAATCCCTTGAGGACAGGTTTGCACCTTTTGCTAAAGCAATGACCAAGATCAGGACAAAGAATGACAGATCAGACCATGTGTCAAAAATCCATCCAATAGTCACTACTATAAAAATCATAGAATCATAGAATCATAGAATGGTTTGAGTTAGAAGGGACCTTAAAGATCATCTAGTTCCAAATCCCCTCCTATAGGCAGGGACACCTCCCACTAGACCAGATTACTCAAAGCTCCATCCAACTTGGCCTTGAACACTTCCAAGGACAGGGCCTCCACAACTTCTCTGGGCAACCTGTTCCGGTGTAAGTAAAGAATTTCTTCCTAATATCTAATTTAAATCTACCTTAGAATCTTAGAATCACCTGGATTGGAAGAGACCTTTAAGATCATCGAGTCCAACCATTAACCTAACACTGCCAAAACCACCACTAAACCATGTCCGTCAGCACCACGTCTACCCATCTTTTAAATACCTCCAGGGATGGCAATTCCACCACTTTCCTGGGCAGCCTGTTCCAACGTTTGATGACCCTTTTGGTGAAGAAATTTTTCCTAATATTTAATCTAAACCTCCCCTGGTGCAACTTGAGGCCATTTTGTCTTGTCCTATCGCTTGTTACTTGGGAGAAGAGATCGACCCCCACATTCTTTCATTTTAAAACCGTTACCCCTTTTCCTATTGCTACACTCCCTTATAAAGAGTCCCTCTACATCTTTCCTGTAGGCCCCCTTTAAGTACTGGAAGGCCAGTATAAGGTCTTCCTGGAGCCTTCTCTTCTCCAGGCTGAACAACTCCAACTCTCTCAGCCTGTCCTCATAGGAGAGGTGTTCCAGCCCTCTGATCATCTTTGTGGCCTTCCTCTGGACTTGGCCCAACAGGTCTATGTCCTTCTTGTGTTGGGGAACCCAGAGCTGGACACAGTACTCCAGGTGAGGTATCATGAGAGCAGAGTAGAGGGGCAGAATCCCCTCCCTGGACCTGCTGGCCATGCTTCTTTTGATGCAGCCCAGGATACAGTTGGCTTTCTGGGCTGCAAGTGCACATTGCCGGCTCGTGTTGAGCTTCTCATCAACCAACACCCCCAAGTCCCTCTCCTCAGGGCTACACTTGAGCCATTCTCCACCCAGCCTGTATTTGTACATGGGATTGCCCTGACCCACATGCAGGACCTTGCACTTGCCCTTGTTGAACTTCATGAAGTTTGCACGGGCCCACCTCTCAAACTTGTCCAAGTCCCTCCAGCATCTTGACCGTACCACACAGCTTGGTGTCATCAGCAAACTTGCTGAGGATGCACTCAATGCCAGTGTCCATGTTGCCAACAAAGATGTTAAACAGTGCCAGTCCCAATACTGACCCCTGAGGAACTCCACTTGTTACTGGTCTCCACTGAGACATTGAGCTGTTGACCGCCACTCTTTGAGTGCAGCCATCTAGCCAATTCCTTATCCACCGAGTGGTCTGTCCGACAAATCCATGTCTCTCCAGTTTAGACATGATGTGATGAGGGACAGTGTCAAATGCTTTGCTCAAGTCCAGGTAGATGGTGTCAGTTGCTCTCCCCTTATCCACCAATGGTGTAACTCCATTGTAGAAGGCCACCAAATTTGTCAGGCATGATTTGCCCTTAGTGAAGTCATGTTGGCTGTCACCAATCACCTCCTTATTTTCCATGTGACTTTTAGGATAGTATCCAGTATCTGCTCCATGATCTTGCCGGGCCCAAAGGTGAGACTGACTGGCTTGTAGTTCCCCAGCTCTTCCTTTTTGCCCCTTTTCCAGTCAGTGGGAACTTCAGCAGACTGCCACAACTTCTCAAATATGATGGATAGTGGCTTGGCAACTTCATCTGCCAGTTCCCTCAGGATCCATGGATATATGCACCTATAGCTTTTTGGCTGATGCTTCATAACCATTTTTTTCAAGGTTGCAATTTAGTTTTTGAAAGTAGCAATCACATATTCTATCTTAAAGTCCGACTTATGTATTCACAGATACAGTGAGATTCCAGATTATATCAGTCCATTGAGTTAATAACTAACATAAGAGTCTTTGACATTGTGGAAATGCATTGTAAATTCCTTCAATATCAAAAAGATCAAGAGTAAACACAGCTCTAACCCTAGGAAATTGCTGAAAATTCTGTAAAAACAAATTGATTTTGTCTCTGCTCTGGAAATGGGTCCCCAGCGTACCCATTAGAGCAGAAGCAAGCCCTGCCAGTGAAGCACTAAAGCCGCAAAGAGCCATCCATGATGTCCAGTTCAGCTTCCTCTGGTACGTGTCACCACAGGCATTTATGATTGAAGTAGCAAATTTCTCTCAGATTATACACAGCATGGGATAAGATCCTGTATTTGTACAGCTTTACCTCTTTGAAGACGTGTCCCTGAGGTGCAACAGAAGGCTATGCATTAGATTATTTTCCTTTGTTTCTTTGTTTACTCAATAATTGTCATATGTAAGGAACCTAGATTAAGAATATTTTATGCTTTCTGCAAAATTACCAGTATTAATCAAATAAACATGACATGCTTGGCTCTGGTAATGTTAGAGACCAGTTTTCTCCTTCTATAAATGCCCCAGGTAGAAAGAATGGGAACTGGCTGCACTATTTTGCAAAATAAGTGACTCCCTGTGATTTTCCTGTTTAATGTCATGTTTTCTGTTGTTTGACCACAGGAATTAACTTCTTTCCAGAGACACAAGGAACAGTTCAGCAGTTTAGGCTGATCAGGCATACTGAAGAAGACAGATCAAGCCAGGATCATGCTGGGGCCTGGTGATGAAGCACTGGGTTACTACGGCAGGTACTGGGCAGGAAGCTGGAGGCTGAATAGCCATAAATAAAAACAATAGTTGTAAATGAAGTCATTAAAGGAAAGGCGGTTCCCCAGAGAGAGGACAAGGCCTGTGGAGCATCCCCAGAAAAAACCCACAGCTCAGTGAAAGCTCACCCACTGGGTCCTGCAGACATGAATGTGGAGACATCATTCTCCTTACAGCAACTGCTTTGCTACATGAAGGGTCACCAGGATTTTGGACAGGTACAGTCAGGAGTATGACTGACTCCTCTCAAATACCTCTGTGAGTGTCTCAGATTGCACATTGCTGAATATTGCTGAAACTTCCTTCTTATATACCAATGGACTGGTGACCCTTCTCATGCACACCATCAGCAGCTCTTCCCACACCACAGTTTACATTGCCTGTTTGCATCCATGAACAGATCTAGTGTCCACCTTCAGTGAGTCGAGGCAAATGTCAGAGAGACAAATCTCACTGAATCTCCACAGAAATCTGTGTTGTCACCAGCTTCTTATTAGTCATGGAGCTGTGGTCTACAAAAGTGAATTACACCACTCAAATGGTGTAGTTGCTTGAACAGATCATGAATAGAGAAATTTCCATATGGAAGATTGGAGAGGACTATGTTAAAAAATCCTGTTTCTCTGATATGGGAAGCTTTATTTTTGCTTTCTGCATGGATCACTGAGCTCCTGCCAGTCTTCTTGCGTTCATGCTCAAAATTCTTGTGTGTTCTTGCTATCGTCAGACAGAATTTGCTACCAATTGTCAAAAGCATGTGGAGGTCAAGCGTACCCCCCACATTATCTTGTCTTTTGGTGGGAAGCACCACAGCTTTTACCCATGAGAAAGTCAACGTACATCTCTGTTCTCAGTATGCGACAATAATGCAAATTGAGACTTACTGCTCAAAAAGAGGGAAGAAAACTTTTTTGCTGTTGTAAAGAGTTCATTTCTTTTATGTCACCTAGAAATGGGCAAAAATGTGACATTTGTGCTCCCTTAAGTCATTCAGACAAGAACTAGAAGAGTCCCTTTTTTCCTCCCATTGCTTGTTTTTACCTTAGTAATATGGAAAATGTCAAGCTGAGGCTGCCCTTGCTTGTTTGAAAACTTTTATGTTCTCAGGGGTGAACCAACACTGCAATCCTTGCACTTGCCTGCCTTGCTTTTTCCGTAGTTTGTCTTTTTCATGTTTAATCAGCCTGTGGTCTCAATCCCACAGTGAGCTTCCCGTGAGCAGCCGACTACTCCCATATGCAATTCAGGTGGGGAAAGAGTCTGAACATTGTCTGCTTCCTACCACGTCACAGCAGATTTGGTGGGTTCCTCTTTCCTTGTCTAGAAGAAAGTAATGACACAGTGACTGGCAATATGTTTGGTGTATATTATCTTATCTACAAATATTCACCAGTTCTATAACAGAAAGCATTCAAACAAGCAGATTTTCCAGGAATTAAGCCTGGAGCCTACACTCATCTCTGCAGTGTAACTGCTTCCAGGACTGCCTCTGGTCAGAGCATGTAAAACCTCCAAGGCTAAAACCATGGTAAAGAAAAGGCCTCCAAGAGTGTAATATTGGCACCTGATGATTTCAGTCTTAATAATATACGTGTCATTTTGCATTTCCTGTCAGAGAACATACTGAGTTTTATGAGGAGCGGATGAGGGAACTGGGGTTGTTTAGCATGGAGAAAGGGAGGCTGAGGGGAGACCTTCTCACTCTCTACAGCTACCTGAAAGGAGGTTGTACCGAGGTGGGGGTTGGTCTCTTCTCCCAAGTAAAAAGGGATAGGACAAGAGGAAACAGCATCAAGTTGCATCAGGGGAGGTTTAGACTGGACATTAAGAAACATTTCTTTACCGAAAGCATTAGGAGAAGCTGCCTAGGGAAGTGGTTGAATCACCATCCCTGGAGGTATTTAAAAGATGTGTAGATGTGGTGCTTAGGGACATGGTTTAGTGGTGGTTTTGGCAGTGCTAGGTTAACATCTGAACTTGATGATCTTAAAGGTCTTTTCCAACCTAAACAATTCCGTGATTCTATGAAGGTGCAACAACTCTGCATCCAAAAATGAAACAACCTTTTGAATGAGGCCAACACATCACCACCTGGCATTTCAAACTTGAGTGAAATAGAGGAAATACTAAGTCATTAACAAAGACTTTTTCCCTCAGTAGAGTTAATGATTCCAGTTAAACGGATGTCAACAAAGGTGAAACAAAGGACTGCCTCAAATAAAAATAATAATAATTTATTTCTGTCTGAACCAAGTTTAATTTTATAGAGTATTGTTTGTGATAAATCCTGGTTTGTTTCCACCCATCTGTGGAGTCATTCCTGAAGCATAGGGCAAACAAATTTCAATTTGTGACCTGAGCAGAAAATAAAAAAGAAGTAAACAAAGGAAAAAACTCTTTAGCTTCCCACACATCACAGGTAAACAAAACAGGGTGCAATATCTACTTTGCCTTCTAACACCTCTTCAGCTGTGTAAACACTGATGGGCACAGGCTTCCATGTCCTGGATTCTCTCAAGCTCCATGCCAGCCAAATGCAGACCCACAGCTCCAGTTGGGTGGGTGGGCAGCTGGACCAACAGGGTCCCAATCTCAGCCAACTCTGTTCTGTTGCTAGCTCTAGGTAAGCAGTTACAAAACTGTGCTACTCAACTGGTAATAATGACTTTTCAATCTGCATCAGGTGCTTACCATCTGGTGTCTTGCCTTCATGAGGTGTGTAATTCAGAAGAAGAAAGTAAAAACAACAGCTTTGTGGAGAAGAGCACTGTGGCCAAAATTTAGTGAAACATTTCTGAACACGCCTGAATTGAAGTGCACAACTTAGCCCAGTATGCTTCAGGAAAGCATGAGCTTACTCCCTTGACTGAATTGCACTTTCGTGTTCAGCAGGCAAATATAAGTGTATTGTGCTCCAGAAGCTTATGGTGAAGAAGGATGATAATGTAGCTTCCAATGAAGAGAAATGGCAAGATAGTCTTCTTGCTCCAATGTGTATACTTCCATCTGTTAAGGTTCAGGAAAAAAAGGCCACATGTTTCCAGGGTGAAGTTTTAGTGAAATTCTCCTCCAATATTTTGACACCTTGTTATTTGCATTTCTCTTGTCCTTTAAAAAAACTCACAACTCTGTGTACTGAAGCAAGCTAGCAGCAAACTTCTTATGGCTTTTGGCAGCTTGTATTCCAGATGGCCTGGACGAAACTGTAAGATATTATATAAAGGATCCAATTCTACAAGTCAATGTATGGAGAATATTTCAGGTGATGACATTAAGTTGTTTACCAGGGCATGTGTAGTGTCTCCCCAGGCTGATATCACCAAATGCTAAACTCTTGGTGGTTTTAATCCGCATTCATCAACTTTACTGTTATACTTAGAGCAGCAGTCTCGCTCTGTTAATACATGCTGCTAACCAGATGGCCTCAGAAAACACAACCATATGAAGTCTGATTCCCACTTAATTCTTAATCTCTTCATGCATTGCACTTTCTTAATTTTGCATCAAAAAGAGGTATAATCTAGTAGCAGGAGAGTGGCAGTTAATTCAGTCCACAATTCTGCCCTTGATGTATGTAATGGAGACGAGGCAATGGTGTCTATCTAATATATAGCTTTAAAAGCCTGTTTGAAAGGGAGTTAAGCTGTGGCAAATCATATTGTAAAGTATTACAAGGTTTTCTGTGTCATTATAACATGAGAATCCATGATGGAGGCTTCTGAGGATCAGAAACAGGACATAAAAGCATTGTTAAGCTTTTAATATAAAAGACTGTGATATGATCCTTTTAAAAGGACTTCTACATAGTTAAGGCCACCTAGTCATTGTCATGTGCTTTGTAGAAGAAAACAATTACTTATCTTCCATTTCTGAGGGATCTCACATAGCTGGGTAAGGAGGAGTTACAAAAATGAATCTGCATGGCCTTCTTCCCTTTGGTGCCTCTTTATACTAATAACCAACTTAAAAAGACACAATTCTGTTCAATACTTAGCACAAACCCAATGCCAGGCCACGGTACAGCCTAGTCTCGGGACTGAGAACATCCCTTCATTGGGATGAATTATGGGCTTTGTTATTCTACAGTTGATAGGACAGGCCACACACTTGCCTGTAATTTATCAAAAAGCCTTGACAGATAAATATATAGTTAGAGGTGATGGCAAGCAGTAATTAGAAATTCTGCCTTACCTCCCTTCATCGTTGTGTAGCATCTAAGTCCAGGAGGCAGTTTCTGGCAGTTTGCAGGTGGATGCCACCTACAGACACAAAACTAATCAAGCTCAGAAAATACTTCTAGGTTTGAGTTTATTTCCCCACCTTGGAGATCCTGAGAAGGATTTAAAAATGAAAATGTGACTTGACAACTTGCAGAGGGAAATAGGACCAGTTTGGGTTTCTTCCCCTGCTGATCTGTGATATGTGCAGCGATTCATGCACAGGCTTAGAAGTGTCAAGAGCTCTTCCACAGACATCTTTGCTTCTGCAGTGAACAAACTTGCAGTGCAACGGGCACCTAGCACACCGTCTTCTTATCCTCCTTGAAAAAAATGGAATCAGGGACAACGTTGGTCATGTCCCTACAGGATTTGTTGTGGAGTAACGCCTTTTGCACCGATGAAGGTACTCCTGATTTATGCCAGCAAATGTGATTATGCATTAATTTAGCCTCCTTCCTGCTGGGGCATCAGTTCTGCCAGTGATGTTTTACCCATCCTGGGTTAGATGTGCAGTCATTGACTGCCCCACCAGTGCCATAGCAAGCAGCTTGGATGGCAATCCAATCCCTCACACAGGAGCTGCTCTGGAGACTGCTGAAATGAGCCTGAACTCCTGGAGTGCAGTTCACCAGCTGTTTGTGAGGGGACGCTGTGGTGCAGGATCGTATCATGCAGCCACTGGAAATGGCCTCGGCTGCCTGTTTCTCCAGTGGGAAAAGCAAGGACATTTGTGAACATTTGACATTTCAGTCTAATCCAATCTACATAAGGACGCCTCATCCCCTGTCACAGGGCAGTGAATTCACTAGAGATGCTCCTGCAGGAGTGCAGGGCCATGCCTCGTGCAGTGGGAACCGCGTGTGGGCAGCCTCGTGGGAGAAACAGCCAGCACAAGTCTCCCATGCAGAGCTGAGGGGTGCTCCTCTGTCAGACATGTGGGTTGCACCAGGGTAGCTCTATAAGGAATTAGGAAAGATAATTGCAAAGTGGGTCCACTGAACGTCCTTTTTACCTCATTGCCATCCACTGAAATCACTAAGCCATACATAAAGAGGGCAGTGAAAGGACAGACACAGCCCTTAGCAACTTTTTGCCCGGCCCTTTCCCTCTCTTACCAGCTCTGACACTCTCCTTGACCTTATCAAACATGCCTGACTTTAGGCAGCTTTCCCTCTACTAATAAACGAGTCAGGGACCAAGCACTGGCCCAGAGGCCAGCCGGAGCAGCACAGCTCACATCCATGCAGCTGACCTCTCCTACCACCACCTGTGATGGCCACATCCAAACTATTTACCCAGAGCCCTTCCTGGCCCACACTAACCCTAGACTGTGCCCAGGGTCAAACCACCCTGGGGAGTGTGAGACAGCTCAGCAGTGTGGGTGGCTGTGAGCTGGGGCTGAGCTCTGCCTCCTGGCCCTGTTAGCCTTCAAGGAGCACTGGAGGAGGAAAGAAATGGATCCCAAGAGATGGGGTGCTGTCCTGCTCCTGCTCCACTGGGTCCTGTTCCAGCTGCTTGTGACCAGTTTGTGGGGAGCATTGAGGACATGGAAGAATGGGGAACAGTGGGGAGCCCCTCGCTCCTTCCCTACCAGCCACTGGGGTACTGGCAGAGGGCTGGCTCAGGGTAGTTGGAGCCCGTACATGAATGGACACTTGTCCTTGCCTCTGCCACAAGCCAGGCTGGCTGGTGCCAGGGGTGCAGGAGCAGGGTGCGAGCGCCATGGGGGGAGCAGGAAGTGGTGAGGGAGACCAGGGAGCGTCACGGTCTGCTGACCCCCAGGCAGTGAGAGGGCAGGTATAGAAGAGACTCTGAGGCATGTGCTTTCCTTACACCTCTGCTGCTAAACCTCCCAGTCCCAGCTTGTTGCTGCGGCATCCTCATTAATGGCCTGAGGGAAATGGAAAGAGAACGCAAACCATCCTCTCTCCCGTAGCCCAGTCTCAACTCTTACCCATCTAACAGCCAGCAAGGACCTGGACCTACACAGTCAAAATATAGTGGTGCCCATCCACGTCATCATTTCTGGCATGCTTTTTTGATGGAAGTGTTTGATTCACCATGAGTCTGCTGTTTATTAATTGCCCACGGACATAGAAGACTGAGCAACTGCAGTTGTTTTTGGAAACAGTGATTTCACTATCTGGTTGTTTTTTTTCAACAGAGCAAGGAAAAGTGTAGGTCACAATGGCACTAGTTACCTGCGATGTGTCAGTCAGTCACCACAGCCAGCAGCAAACTGCAGGGTAACTTCCACTGCCTCGATGGATTGCACGCAAAAAACACAGTGTACAGAGAAATGCTTTGGATTCCAGGTGTTTTTTGTTCTCTGTGTTTTTGTAAAGATAAATGATGTTCAATACGGAATCAAAGTAGATTTTCAGGGGTTTTAGCCAAAATGGAAATGCTCTGCTAACAGTGCCAACCTACATTTATTCAGCTAACAAAAACTGTTCCTGAAAAAACTGTCAGATATGACTGTCATCTGAATCAAAGTAAATAAAGAGGCTGCCGAATTTGCCTTGAAAATCCCAATAATTGCCCATGTATCCTTCATTTGTGTCAGGCGATGGGCAAAGTAGGGAAAATGAGAAGTAGGGTATTAAAAAACAGCAACGGAGAGACACTAAGATAGATAAGAAAAACTATAATTAATGTCAGTGCTGAATTATAGGAGATTTGAAGGAAAATACATATTTTAATTTACAGGTTTATTTGATCTCAGTACCGTTACAAAGAAGTTCTCACCTGCTACTAATATTCTTCTACATTTCAAACATTATTAGTTATATGAAAGTGTAAAAGAAAATGTATGAATCAGATGAATTAAATGCAGCTTGCACAACAAATAGGTGGGAACATAGGGATTTTAATGAGCAAAAGAGCTTTGATCAGCGTGTGGTGATGATTTCTGAAGCACAGCAGCATGTCTACTGACAGCACATGTCAGCAGATTCAGGGCCACTAAAAGCAAATACCAGACCTCCTTAGTCTTCAGCTCTACTTTTAGGGAACTTATTTTTTCCAGTATATGCATTTCTTACACATCCTTGCCCAGGTACACATTTTCAAAGTCAAGCCCAGACTGTTTCAGAACAATACAAAGAAATGGATCGCACGATAAGAACAAGATACGCCTGGGACTTCTGAGTTCTCTGTGCCTGTTAGTGATAACTGCAATGCTCTTGGGGCCTGGGAGAGTCTGGCTTTAAGAGGCAACTTTGTGTTTTTGCAGTGACTCTGTCTTTTGGGTATCAGCTGGAGAGAGCTAGAGGTCCTGAAGAGTTAGTAGGGATGAACACATGAGGCTGGTAACCTCCTCCGCTAACATTGTCAACTCCAGGAAAAGAATACATATAGAAAATGAGTAAATAATGAATCAGCAAATCACTTGCAGTGGTGGACTATAGGAAATGAGCATTTTCTGGCAGGTGCCACGTAGCTATTCCTAGTACTTATGGTATCAGTTGTGATGTCTCAAGTACCACAGGGTAACCTCAAGTGTTGGCTTTTTGGCACAACTCTTGTCTCTGCTTACTCCAGACTGAGTACAGCAGAGTCCAGATCATTTCTACCTGCCTGCGGCTGTTTGATTTTTTTATTGTTATTCAAATATCTGCCTGATAATCCTGCCCTAGTGTCTTGGCCTAGAAAATAAAACATTTGGTCTTCAGCAGATGTGCTGCTGGGGACTGCTGGCTAACAGATCTGAGCAGGCTCTGGGAACACTCCATGCTCCTGCAGCCCTCACCGCTGTGGAGCTCTACTGTCAGGGTCACCGAGGTGACTCAGGCCTAGGCTTCCTAAGGCTTGTCTAATAATGAGAGACACTATATTTTCCACTAATTAAAAAAAAAAAAAAAAAAAA